>WNNJ02001673.1:0-38782 GCA_012934845.2 Pomphorhynchus laevis | reverse complement strand
ATTAATATTAAGAATATTTAATAAATATATTTAATAATTAATATTTATTAATTTTATAATTTTATTAATATTTATTTATTTTATCTTAATATTTATAAAACATATTTATTTTATCATCGATAAATAGTAATATTGATAAAAAGAACAGAAACATAAAACGTAGATATTGAATCAGTAGCTGATGAGGGCCACCAATACTAAAATGGAGCGTACTGCTGTTGGCCTATAGATAGGATTAAAGCAACGTGCGGTGTCATCAGAAATTTCAATTGTAACAATGACTGCACAATTATATTAACTTCAAATTAAGAAACAAACTATACATTACTAGTTTGATAATAGAAATTAATTGCAAAAATAATTAAGTTTTCAAATTGAAGGTAACACTTTCCCTTACCAACGCTGATTTAATTTGAAATCATAAATGATTTCAATTAAATTTGCAAAATGTAAGACGGAAGTCTTTTATTAAATCTAAAATGTCAATAAAGCAAACGAGTCAAGTGATCGTCAGCCAGCTTTAAAGGACCGAAACGTGAAACGTATGTATTGAAATTTTAATAATGAACATGAACTTAATAATTATTTATAATTATTTAGATAAATAATTATAAATAATTATAATATTTGATACAATTTATATTTATATAAAGCTAAAATAAAAAATTAAAATTTCAAAAAAAATCAATTTTTACGAATTGACTAATAAATAACAGACGATGTATCAGGATAAGGATTAGAGGTCATCGTGAGGAACTGCTATGATATCAGGTTTCGTTTCTATTCCTCTAATAGGGGCCGAAATAAAAGATAGTTTATAATTAAAATTTAAAATTTAAAAATCAATTTTTATGAATTGACTAATAAATAACAGACGATGTATTCGAATAAGGAATATAAATCATTAAGAGGAACTGCTATGTTCTCAGATATCGGCCCTTATTCCTCAACCCAACATAGAAGCGGAGCCAAACACGTGCTATTAACGAATTTCAAAAAATTGGTTTGTTCATTAAAGATGTATGGAATTAGAAGTAATGTTACGGATTAGGTAACTGAGTCTACGAAAATTAAATTATTTATAAATTAAATAAAAATAAAATAATCAAATAATTATAAATAATTGTTATAAGATTTTATATAATTTATATCAAGTTAAAATAAAAAATTGAAATTTAAAATAAAAGTCAATTTTTACGAATTGACTAATAAATAACAGACGTTGTATCATAATAAGGATTAAAGGTTATCAGTGCTAATCTATTAGGTCATCATAATCGATAAAACTTATAGTTATTAGTTAACACTGATACCTGCGTGACACAGATGAAATACTGGGACAGTCAAAGACAGCGGACATCTTGACAAATTCATTCCATTGTAAATAAGCTAAAAGCACCAATCATTGTCAGCCCAATGTATAAAACTTCGTAACTCACCGTAACTGGAAAGGCTAAAAACACTAAAACCAATGCTACAGTAAAGGACATGCTTATGATAAATGGCGGACGAGTATCCGGTGATTTGAAATAATGACTAATAAGAGGCTTTTGGGTTTTGAAAACTGACTCAAATGCAGACATCTAAAATAGATCAAACAGTTTTAAAATTATACATAAATAAATAAAGATTTTGTTAATAAAAAAATATAAAATGACAGTATACAAGTTTTTACGTATCAATATAGATAATAAATTCAAGTGGTGCACATTTTCAGTCGTCTTCTTTATTCTTCCATTTTACAGCCTCAGGTCCATGGGGATCTGAGCCCACAAACCAATCAAACACGCCGCCTTCCGACTGAATCACCCGGGGTCTTTCACCCCCCCCGAAGAGTCCAATCGAGACGGACTATGCTGGGTAAACGAGAGACGAGGAGCTTAAGAAACCTTAGCCTTTGCTATGGGGGACGTCCTCTCGAAAAGAAGACTAATCCCGAGATAGCCCAAGAGGCGAACCTGGGTTTACCCTTTCAATGACAGATGTTGAGCCCGTTTCAGAGCCCACCTAGCTTTCTTCAGGATACGTTTGAGTCTATCCAGGTCAGCTTTCGCCGACCAGTTCACCGTAACCGTAAACCCTAGGTATTTTACTCGACTCGTGAAGATAGGGAGGGGCTGATTAGTCAAAATTGAAGAGAGTGCAGAGTGCTAATCTCTTAAGTTTTTTCTTTGCAGCAGGGTAGCCATGAAATACTACCACCTGCGATTTTGCGGAGTGTAAAATAAGATTGGATTGGGGTAGCTGGTCTTTTAATCTTGAATAGAAACAGCTGATGTCAGAGACTACGTCTTTACACCTGCGTCCAGTGAACAGGGCTGTGGTGTCATCAGCGTACACCACTAGACGTTATTCGCGCTTGAATATTTTAAATAGGTTAATGGATGCAGCAAGGTATAAGATAGGAGACAGTGGGGAACCTTGAGGCACACCCGTAATGGGGTAGAACTGACGCGCATCAAGGTCGTCTTCATAGTAAAATCGCTTGGTGTACAGCAGAATCTCCTCCACCCTGTTCACAATTCTCGCAGGCAACCCGAGGGACCTGAGAGAAGAGATCACAAAAGGAATGGAGATGCGGTCAAATGCAGCAGAAAAGTCAAGGAAAACAGCCACAACTAGACGATGGCTATTATCCCGACAAAATTGCTCCACCTCACCAACTGCTGAATGGACCGAGCGACCTTTGACGAACCCATGAAAACCTAAAGGGATCAAATTACGTCTACTTAAATGGTCGCAGATTTTACGCGCAAGCGCTTTTTCATAAATCGACACGAGGGCATTTTGAATCGAAATGGGTCGCAGATCTTTAGGGCATGAGCAGGATTTTTTCTTAGGAATAAAAACACGCTTACTAATATTGATGCCTGCTACATCGGATGGGGATGCTAGAAGCATTGTGACGGCCACCTCTCTTCTTTGTTCGGCTGTCAAAAGCTGACAGACCCGAGAAGAAAGTGGAGCGATGAATTTGGAGGTGCCCGGGAGTGGACCCCAGGAGTTAAGGATATTCGTAACAGATAGATCCCTACTCCTTGAGTTACACCAAGGCGAGATTGGTTGAGGTGATTGAGTGGCTCCATAGTTGTGTAGGGCTAGTGACTCCTCCAAAACTTTGTCAAGGCCTACAGTCCCTATACAATCCAATGCTCTATCCTTCCAACAAACAAACTTCTCCTTTTTGAAAATCTTCCAAAAGGAAGACTGATAAGGGTTAAGACGAGCAATACTCGCCCTATCCCTACTCAGCTGGAACCTATATCTAGTGCTCCAGTATTCATTCGAGAGAGACTGTCTGGCGGAAACAGAGATATTTGGGAGGCTAAGCAATTTAGCTAGGACCTTGAGTTTCGTCGGAGTGGGATTGTATATTCGACTTTTATAAGTAGTCGATAGAATCGCGGTAGCTTGCCAAAAGAGGTAGGTATTAAATTCGGTCAGACTCTCATTTCCAATTCTGGGAAATAGTTGAATAGCCGCCTGAAAGAAGGCCACTATGATCGGATCAAAGTGAAACCTCCTTCGAAGCAACGTATCTTTCTCAATTCTCCAACGAATTAGGTCATGAGAGGTGGACAATTGCTGGCGCGACTGCTCCGTGCAGAGGGGTTTTAACAACCACCTCGAGTGAAGCAGTAAAATGTCGAGGATAGAATTTGTTGATGTACAATGAAAGGAAGGAGACGGTGGTTTTTGAATAAGATAACCGTTCCTAGCTCTGCGAAGTGCTGCATTGATCCAACGATCAGTTCTGTCGTTGAAATCTCCAAGTATCATGTCAAAGCAGCCGTCGATAATACTATCCAGGAGGTCACGTTCTTGAGTATTTCCCATGGGCGCATGTAGATATTGGCTAGACTAAGGCGTTTACCGTTCTTACAGAGTGAAACTACTAAGCAAGACATGGCTGGACATGAATAGTTTAATAGGAGGGACGATCTTAATGAGCATTTAATTAAGGTTAAAAGACTTTGAGATGAAGAGGAGTGAGGTGGAGCTATGTACGGAGTATAGTGGAAACAAATGTGCTTTGGAAAAAATCGAGTAACGTCCTGAGGAGACGGATAGACCGCGTCTCCTGAAGGACTATGTTTTCGGTTTGCAGCAGCTGGAGTCCCAATGCCCTAAAGCGTGGCACTGGTTGCAATGCGGGAAAGTATGTTCATCCGTGTTTATGACCGAAAAACGTAGGTTGTACCTTAAAAAGGGGTTGAAGGCCGTCTTTGAAAGAATCTCCGCCTGTTCTGTTGGCGCGGAACAAAAACCTATAGGCAGAGGGAAGCCGCTCTTCCCCATGACTCTTCGAAGATTCGATACTTTAAACATAGATTAAAGATCTTCTGTCTTTTACTTCTAAGTGACTGGGAAGATTTGAAATTTTAATTGAAGCCAGTATCGGTCTAATTTGGAGTGTGCCCAAATTCTTAAGTGTAGAATCAAAGAAATTTACATAGCTTTTTAGTATATCTGGCGTTGCAAAAGAAATTTTAATTTCGGTTTCAAAAAAATTAATCGAATTAAACAAAATTCCGTTTGTGTATTTATCGGCAAAAGGTCGTAAGAACGTAGTGAACAGATTGTGTCTTTCAATAGGCTTTAATATCTTTATTATAACTAGATTTTTTAACTTTGGGATGGGAGGGAGTACCTCCACATCTTCCGTAACAATTGAAATGTTACTGACCTTATTTCCATCGATTTCATACTGATTTTACCTTTGATTCACTGTTCGTTTGATATTATGGTATGAAATGGTAACTTACCTGTATTTTGTATAAAAGTTGAGAGTTTTGTTTAACATTATATATTGTAACATATATAACGTTGCATTGAGTTTATCGTAAATAGAAAATTACAGCTGTAACATACATCCAGTTAGTGTTGAACAAGTGGCTTTTGACAATATACTATATTATAAAGGATTAATTTTAACGTGGCAAATGCGTGCCAGCGCACGCTTACATGACCACAATCTCACTTTCTTAGGCTTCTATTTCGATGATCACCTTTCCCTTAAACCCTTCGTCCGTGACAAGGTCCGCTCGTCTAACTTAATTCTCCGTGACATCCGCCGTATCCGCCCCCTTATCGACTTCTGTTCTTGTATGTCTCTTCTTTCATCGCTTCTTTTCCCTAAAATCGATTACTGCCTTAGCCTTTTCGCCAATTCTCCAAAATCCATCATCCTACCACTACAACGAATAATCAACACCGCCGTTCGAGTGCTCTTTCGTCTCCGTCGCTTCGATCACACATCCACATATTTTGCCCAACTCTCCTAGCCAACCATCCACATCCGCATAAAACTCCGCCTTCTTCTCGTTACTTTTCGTCTCATCGCTGTCGGCTCCCCATCGTTCATCAACCTTCCTTTCTAAGACGATACTCGCCACACCTCGCTATCGCTTAATTCCTGTCATACCCTCTTACTCCACGTTCCTAATTACTCCAACAACTACGGTCTCCGATCCTTCCTCGTCGCCGCCTCACTCGCCTGGAATCAACTCCCTCTCGAAGTCCGCCGCACCCCCTCCTTTATCACATTCAAACACCTTCTCCCTTCACACCTTCTCGACACCTGATTCACAGTTTTGTTTTGTTGTGGTCATGTAAGCGTGCGCTGGCACGCATTTGCCACGTTAAAATAAATCCTTTTTTTAATATAGTATACCCGTGTCAGGAACGCCATATTAGCTACTATCTAATAAGCAAAGGATTCTAATTTTATTTAGGTTTTTATGCCCAAAATCATGTCTATCACACATATATGTTTTATTGTTTGTGGAATTTATATGCCCAATATCACATGGGCATACAATATGATCAAAGGATTCTAATTTTATTTAGGTTTTTATGCCCAAAATCATGTCTATCACACATATATGTTTTATTGTTTGTGGAATTTATATGCCCAATATCACATGGGCATACATTATGATCTACCAAGCAATATCATATCGATTGAGAAATTATACCGATATCGACAATTTTTTATCATACACATATATGTTATTATTAATTTACAAGACAAAGCCCTAAGGCTGTTCAGTCTGCTCTCTAAAACATAAGAAAAATATAATTAAAAATAACTAAGGTTTAAATTTCAAAATTGTAGTCAATCTGTCGGGTATGACATTCCAATAGTTTCTTCGTCGGGATGACGTATCATCGAATAGAACATGGGCATACATCGAATAGAGCATTTCCGCATTCATTACATCATTACACAACTTCAGTATATATTTTAATAAAATAAGTTTCTAGAAACGAAAAGGCGAAGCCAAATCTTCTGCAAATTGAATGATTCAATATGGGTCAATAAAAGCGTTCCAATCTTCTGAGGGACAAGACGAATAACTCGATGACAGGAACAAGCATATATAAACAATTTTAAACATTATAACATAGCAATTATTTCCTTTATTTTTACAAAATGATGGATGATGACTATCGACACTGACCAATTGCCCCTAAAATGTTTTAAATAAACAGGGATTTAGTTTATAACGTTATTTACTAAGATTATAGTCCCATTATATATTCAAAAATAAAGAAAATTAATTAAATAAAATTTATTGCCTGTCATTGAGTATTTGTAAGAATTGATCATCACTATAGATTAAAGGTGTGATCCTTTAGGGGGTTTAAAACGATAAATAATTTAACAATCTATGTAGGAATATAGGGGAAGGTTTATATAAACAAGAGTTAAATTCTTAATTTATGGATTTTTATAAATTCTAAAATTATTATTAATAGTTCACATTAGTAGCGGATATTCTATAGCTATAAGGTAAACTTTATACAAATTATCCTTATAACCGTGTGACAATAAAAGTGTCTAATAAAGTTTCGTAGCCATGTATTGCAGAGTAATGCGATACCACAACTTGATTTACGAAAAGACTAATTAGACTAAAAGACTAATTGAGGCCATTTAAACCGATAAATTTAGATGCCGTCTAAACAGAATATATTGAACTAACACATAAAATAGCTTACATCTCAATCTAAGTGGTCAGCAATCAACTGTGGATTACCACAAGGCTGCGTTCTGAGTCCAATGCTTTTCAATAAAGTGTCTAACCTATAATGAAGTTTCGTAGCCATATATCGTAGGCTACGATTTTAATACTTAAAATATATTTCCAAAAATAATAATTTGTCATGAGAAATTATAGGATATTTAAACCGAATAAATTCAAAGCCATCTAAACCGAATAGAATGGACTAACACTTAAAATACCTTATCCTTCAATTTAAGCTGTTGAATTTTAAATGAGAGATTGCGTTCACACAAAATATCTAAAATATCTACATTTAAAATTTCATTAGATAATCTTAAACGGAATTGACACGTATTTTTATCCGAAAATATGACGTAATTCTTTTGCTATAAATTAGCAAACTCTAGAATTATAGAACTTGCTGTATTGATCTTGCCAGATTCATTCAGATTAACGAACTTGAATTTGGAATATTAAGTTTTCAACTTGTCGCTAGTAAAATATTATCTGGCCCAACAAAAATCAATTTGCATTAAAACAATATAAGCATCAAAGGATTATAATAAAAATATTTTTTAAAACAAATTAGTTCTAATTAAAACACCAATGATGAATTCAGCTTTATTCAATTTTGTATATGAAAGACATTTTGTACACTGAAAGATATTGCAGTTCAGCAAGGAAGATGATTTATCTGATTAAAACTTGCTTCTTGTCAATATATCATCAGTGTTTTGTTCGGCTATATAATGCGCTTTTTCGTCCCCATATCGAATATACTATCCAGGTATCATTCCCTCCCACAAGAGGTGAAATGAGGGATTTGGAGAGAATTCTACGTCGTGGCAGCAAGCTCGTTCGAGGATGTAAAATGATGAGTTATAGCGATCGTTTGACTTCAATAGGCATGATATCAGTGCAAGCCAGACTACTCGTTCTGGATCTGTTTGCGATGTGGTCTATAGTAAAGGGGATAGATGGATACCCAAGTGAATGTCCGACAAAGTCGCGGAGGTCATTCTCTCACGTTACGCGCAAGACAAATGGGAAGGTCGACAATGGTATCTCGATTGTCACGCAGAGTGAGAAAGTTGTGGAACGCATTGCCTCACGACATCATGACTGTGTCATCATTGAGCCAATTCAAAGCCATGGTCAACACTTGGATAAGACACGTTGATCAAGGCAACATTGGAAGTTCTTATTCTTGGTTTGGTTGAAATTGATATGTTTGTTTAATGTGTTGTAATGTACGATGAGCTGATAAAACGGCCTTTTTGGTCAAAGCTCTGTATATTATTATTATTCCAATACATACCAAAGCCAAAAGGCTATTCAGGCAGAGTCCAAAAAAAATAAAACAAAAGCAAATGGTCAGTCAACGTAGCTAATTAGGGTATTCCAGTGGTAGTGTTGAATGGCGGCATTGTTCATGTATCCATTTGTAGCATCGTGATTTAAACGTTCTCAAACTGGGGGCTGCAACGACTTCCTCAGGCAACGAATTCCACATGTTAATTCCTCTTCTTGAGAGTCTATACACTTTTGGTAATCTGCCAAATCTAAATTTATACAAGACTCTGCTATGTCCCCGCAACTGATCTACCCGCCTAGTGATTACATCGGTGGGATAACCTACCACATCATTCGACATATGCCATATACATAGCATTTCCAAGGATATGAACCTATCACGTACCGACAACATCCCAATACGACTTAGACGTACATAATAGTCAATACCACTTAAGCCAATACAGAGCCTCGATCCGCGCCTAAGAATAGACTCCAGGTCTAATAGTTCTTGCTTAGTGACAGGGAAACAAGCCTGAATGCAGTACTCCAAGTGTGGCCTGACGATGGAGATGAATAACCTCTTGAACATGTGACAGCTTAACCTGAGGAATGCATTTTTAATACAATATAACGCCCTAGTAGCTTTACCTAGAAAGAAGTCGGTGTTCAACTTTGTTTTCAAGGATCTATGAACAATAATCCCTAAATCCTTATGATGAGACACTTCCTTTAAAACCATATCTCCAATAAAGTACCTTAGAGTTTCAATAGGGCGACCTAGTTGCATGAGGACACATTTATCAACATTCAACCGTAGTCCGGTAGAATCGCACCACTTGATCAAGGAGTTTAGATCATTTTGTAACGATACTCGATCAGCAGGACTTCTAATGATCGACCAAATCTTTAGATCGTCTGCAAACGCTAGATGAGAGCATGATAAGCGGAGTAGCAGATCATTAATGAAGATTATAAAGAGCAGTGGGCCAAGGACTGATCCCTGCGGTACGCCAGAATTAATATTTACCGAATAAGAAAACACGCCCCCCACACAAACTCGGAAAGACCTATTCGATAGAAATTCCCTGACCCACTCACAAATATATGAATGAAGTCCATAGTGATACAGTAAAGACACTATGCTGTCGTGTGGTACCCTATCAAAAGCTTTCGAAAAATCAAGGAATACTGTATGAACCTGAAACCCAGCCCCCAGAGCATCATCCCATTTTTCACGCGCAGTTAGTAGGTTAGTAAGGCATAAACGTCCGATCCTGAAACCATGTTGAGATTCAACCAATATGTGATTACGATCCAAATGATCCCTGATTCTACTAGCAATGATTCTTTCTAAAAGTTTGCAGAATACGCTAGTTAAGCTAATGGGCCGAAAGTCCGCGCAAAAGCTAGCAGGATGCTTTTTGGGAATAGGCACCACAATTGCACACTTCCAACTGTCAGGAATCCAAGATGTGTCTAAGCTGTATCTGAAAAACATAGTTAAATCATTGCTCAGTTCGTTCGCTAGGGATTTGACGAGGAAGGGGGCGATATTGTCTGGTTCCGGAGATGTAAACGAATCGAGCTTCATAACCTCGTTCAACACCTCATCCACTCTGAGTGGACGAACACAACACCGATGAGCAACCGGAACATACTTCCAACTAAAGTCATGCAGTTTGTTAGAGGTCAAAGCCTGTACCAAGAAGCCATCAGCTAAATGTTGGGCGATTAGAGACGGATCGGTCAAAGTTTCAGTTGGCGTTTGGATTGAGCTAATTGTGGCGACAAGTGTTCTGTTGTTTCTTACATAAGACCAAAACCTCCTAGGATTCAAAGATGCATCCCTGGCGATACTATCTTCGTACGAATAGCGTTTCTGAAATTTTAGCCGATTGCATAAGTTCCGAGAGTCGATGTAGGCACGTTTTGAAGCAGAAGAACGCCTAAATTCGCGCCACAATTTGTTGCGGGATCTTATAGCATCAAGAAGCTCTCTGTCGAACCAAGGAGGATGTCCATGCTTGAACTTGCAGGCACGTAGCGGAGCAAAGATATCAGAAATTCGCATCAATTCATCATGGAGCAGATCAAAGACTACAGGAACCTCCAAACCGAAGTGGATACGAAGACTATCACAGATATTTTTTGGGAAGCTTGCAGCTAGTTGATTAGCATCAACACCTACCCAACAACGTTTTTTAAAATTAGAGTTTTGTGAGGCTCTGTTGAACAGCGACAGCCGCATAGAGAGTACACAGTGATCGCTATTGCCAATTGGTGCGTCATAACGAACACCTGAAACGTCACCCAAACACTTAGTAAAGACCAAATCGAGTATAGAAGGCGTCCCTGTCACACAAGTAGGTTCTTTAATATGTTGAACTAGTAGCATCTCGAGTAACAGAAAGTCACTCAGTACTTTCCCAATTCCGTGAATTGGTCGTGAATGACTATTTTTCCAGTCTATTTGGGGGATATTGAAGTCTCCCAGGAGCAAAATCAGAGGATACGAAGATAAACTCAGCAAATGTGATTTAAGAGAGTCGTATCTTAATTCATAGGACGGAGAACGGTAAAGGACGCAGAATCGGGATCGTTGACCATTTCCCAGTGTAAAAGCAAGACCTTCAAAGGAATAACCAATATCGTCGCGAAAAGCCGAGATATTCGATACCAGGAGACTATTTCGCACATAGGCGGCTACCCCACCTCCACGTTTACCACATGAGCGATCCGAACGTATTACAAAATAGTTAGGGATGGCAACACAGTCATCCGAAATGTCAGAATGTAGCCATGTTTCGGTTATACAAAATACATCAAAACGTTTCGAAGCAACTATGAATTTAATTTCCGAGAACTGAGCCAGGAGACTACGAACATTTGAATAACCGACAAAAATGTTCGTATAATGGGAAAATTTGACACGCTCGGTGACACTTTCGAAGTCTACTAGTTTTCCTACACACGAACTATCACTACTAAAGAGGTCTGACTCTACAGGAGTAAGGGATGCCACCGGACAGTCAGACGCCACTTGACCACCCGAAAATTCCGTACACATAAGTTACCCTCACCACTTTCCAGCCGTCGATGCAGCTCGTTGAAAGCCTCGTGTCTTCTCAAACGATCTGCAGGAGATAAATCACGGAGTATATGAAAATCAGAGCGCGATAATCTAAATGCATGCTTGAGTAGGAAGTCAACATGATCTTTTGAGTCTAGAACAACTTTTAGAAGTCTAGGTCTATCTGAAAGTTTCTTGCCTAGACGAAAAACTCTTCGAACTTTAAGACACTTCGCAACATCCACATCGCACTGGAGAAAAATCTTAGAAAACACTGCGCGAAGATGCATAATATCGTCATTCAGTCAACTTTGGGGATTGTTACTGAGAGATTCTTCAACACCGTTCACGATAACGTTTAAATCTCTTTGGAGTTAAATTGTCTAGAGCTAAATTGTTTAGGGCTAGCAGACGGAACTAATGAAGAATTAGTCTCAGGGGTAATCGATGGCCGACGATGATTTGGAGGAATCACTGCATGTTGTTTATTATTTGGAAGGCTAACTATTTGTCGTAGATTATCTATAGGCCTAACTATAATCTGACTAGCCTTTGCAAGATCCTTAACGCTCTCAATAAACGGGGCTACTAGAGGAGCAACACATAAACTGCAGCGGTGATGCAGTTGCTGCGGGTAAGCACAAGGACGCTCAGTACAATCGCTACCTAGAGGACAGTTTTGAGAACAATCACTGCCCGAGGAAGTGTTAACAGGAGTTGACAAATCAACATTTGCATGCTTGAGGGCGGAACATTTGTTATCTACATCAAGACCGACGCTGCTCGAGTCCAATATATGGGGATGAACAATAGAATCCAAAACAGGAAGTTGTTTGAAGGAGTAATCCATCACATTAGTCTCATGCAATGCATCCCTAACGAAGCATTGAGTTGAATTGTTATTGAAGGGTATGATTGATCGATCGCTCAGTTCTAACTTCGACTGCTGCGTGAGAGAATGATTGAGTACATGAATAGCATTATTGGTTCCTATCTCAGATAATTTTGGAGTGGCCGAAACATCATCAATCCCTGACGACAAGCTGCTTGACTTTCTGAACGCTTCTGAACTCCGTTCTGGTTCGTTAATACTAAGATCTTCCCCATCGTTGTGACTGTTTGAATCTGCGTTCCTCTTTAAAGCATTTATTGATACTTGCTCGTCACAATGGCCCTTGAACAACAAGGAGAGCAATTCGGAGGCACAGAACCCACAAACAAAATCCATAGAGAGTAGCGATTTCGTCAGACAGGATGGAACGTTGACAGCTGTCCATATGTCGCATCCAGATCTGCTGCAAGAGACCTCGTGTTGCTGATACCCAGAGGAGGGGCTTGCTAATTTTGGTACAGTCTGATTGCGAGTACCGTTAATCTGCTGACTTGCTAAGCATTTTTTCGTTTCTGTCTTCTTTGTTCTTGCCATCGATTGTTGTGTCAACTCGCTTCGCTCGTTGTAATCGAATAATTATGTGTTTAAGCTTGTGTGTTCGTTGGGCTTGCTTGTAAGTAGTTGTGTATTGTAAGTAGTAGCTTGTAAGTAGTAGTTGTATAGTCGATGTGTATAGTCGATTTGAATTTATTGATTCAAATTACTGATTTTATTTAGTATTATCACTCCACTTCCAGCCTTTGGATTTTCCAGATCGATATGAATGATTTTTCCGATTGTAATCACAATGTGTATTTAAGCTGTTAAATTTTTTTTGTAAGAGTTTCAATAACCAAGACTTATTTGATAATGATAACAAGACTTATAATAACCAAGACTTATTTAATAATGATAATAATAAGCTTGTTTTTAAATTGTTAAGTTGTTAACAATTAAGTTGTTAATTGTTAAGTTTTAACAAAATTATTCAATGCGGCTAATGCTGCTATTTGGAAACTGGCAAAAATAAATTACTAATATATGACCCTCGTTAGAACACGCCATGTTTTCTGTTTCACTATTGCCGATAGTAGTGGTCATTTTGCCACTTTCATAATTTAATAGAAGATAGTATAATCTCTTAATAGAATCTCTACAACACAACACCTATTATCAAACAGGAGCAAATAAGTCGAAAATTAGCGAATATTTCGAATTGTGAAATAATTTTTTTAAAACAAAATTAATTTTTTTAAATAAATAAATTGGTTACGAACATACAAAGGGTTCACGCAAATGAGCCCGTCAAACACATCAAAATATTGTTTGTCATCAAGATTACCAAGTTACCGAAACAAGTAAGTGCTCGTCAGTATTTTTTAAACTCGCAGGTAGCGTTGAGCCCCGTCACCGTCAATAGAGGATACCACTGTTGCGAAAGATGGATTTTCTTGTCCAATATATGCGGATTTACTGCGGGAGGAACGATAATCTCGGATACACATCGACGCGGCCCGACACAGAGCTAAACTGATCTCACTTTTCATACGGTTGATACACTGTGTGTAAGTGCAGTTCGCACGTTTTGCAGATTGTCTAGATGCGATCCTTTGTAGTACAGCCCGAGCGCCATCTCCAAGGCCGCCATTGCACGCGAGGATAAAGGGGATGAAGGAACCTCGTTCAAGCTGTTGCACTCTCTCCTCGTATTTAGCTCTTTTTCGAGATTCGTGATATGTCATTGAACCGGAAACGTTCGATACATATGATTCGGCGAGGTAGTTATAAACACTGACGTCAAAAAACGTTTGCTCGAATCGTTTCTCGAACAAGCCTTCACACACTATGTCGAGTCGTGCGTCTCGTTGCCGGGTCTTTGTACTCTTCGAAAATGTGTATTCTTCTTTTGGGCATTCTAGTAGCGGTTCAATGCCGACTCCGTGGCAGACGGCCGTGAGATTCGTTGCAAGGATATCCCGTAGAACGTTGTGACGTATCATTTGAAACCCTCCCCGCTTGCATGACATACAATGAGACAAACTCAAAGTAGCATCGCACATGCACCGTGGCGACAAATGTTTTGGTTCCCATCAGTAACGAAGTGCAAGACTGTGATGAAAACCATTGTGAAATAATAATGTAGAGATGAATTATTGGCCTCTTAGTCTCTCGACATTGGGCTAAAATAAATAAAAACACCGAATATACATTAAAACAGAGAAAAGTACACAATGTCTTCGCCATGGCTACCGACTCTGTAGTTTGTAAATCTTCGTCAAGCTTATCTTTGAAAGATGGTGGCAGTCAAACACGTGAAGCAAAGAATTACATGATTGGAGGCAATACATACAGATGCATATTGATGTGCGTTTATGAAGGGGGATACGAATAAGGCAAAATTTATCATGGTACCCGTGAAGAAAAACTCTCCAAGTAAGAGGGCGTTTTTGCGTTGGTGGATTTTGCCAATTGATTTGAATGAATGCAGGGGTCATGTATATGTCTGGGTCAAGCAAAGATAATTTTGCTTCAAGATTTTCGAGATGATGGCAGAATTCAGCTGTTCTAGGAAGATGGAGGCGATTACAAAGAAACACAGAACAAGGTTGGAGCTTTGAAATCGCTGCTATAGCAGTAGAAGAAGATTTAGGAGAGACACCTATAACGCGTTTAACAAATCTCCATTGGCACCTGTCGATTTGGGCGAAGTTAGACGGACACAAATCTTACCAGTATGCAGGTAATCCATATTGAATTATAGGAAGAAGCATGATACGGAAGTAGCGAATAGCACATTTGAATGAGAGTGAACCAATGTTGGAAGCATGATAGGTTGCAATTGCAACTTTAGATGCTTTGCAGTCAAGATGAAGTTGGAACAACCATCTGGATGAAAGCAGAATACCTAAGAAGGTATAGTTCTTACAGAATTCAGGGGGTGATTATTAAGTAATAGCTTGTCTGACAGACGAATTAGGCCTCCCTTGCAAAATTTTATAATTTTCGATTTCTCAATATTCACCTCTAATTGATTTATTCAACAGAATGCATCTAATGCGTTGAGAGAAAGCTGCGATTCCATGAGATCACGAGATATGATGACAAGATCATTTGCATAGAGAACAGATTCGATATATATGGAGTTTACACTCCATATATATAATCCTTACTTTCTGGTGGAAGTAAGGATTCGCGCAATGACATTAATCGATTTGCGAGGATGTGTGTTAAAAATTTGTATGCATGGTTGAGAAGGGTGATGCCACGATAAGAGTCGACGGAGGAGGGATCACCTTTTCCTTCCTTTATACAGTCTTTTGATGAATCCTTGCCTCCAGGGATGGAATTGGTTTGCCGAAAAGAATGGAATTGAAGAAGGTCCAGTAACTGGAGAGAAATAATAATAGTATAAATCATATTGTAACTAATTATTATTTATACTTTAGGTCTATAGCCAAATTGCTGTTTTGACCGCTCACAAATTACTGCAACAGAAAAAAGTCAAAATATAAAAAAGCACAAAGATAAGATAAAAATATACATTAGTAATCTTCGTCGCAGAACTGATTAACACCACGGGTTGTTCACCAGCAAAGGAGTACGTTCGCAACTCATCCAATGCATAAGCTGTAATTTGAATGATTTAGCATCATGATATGCCTACGATGCTACCAGGAAAACGATTTCACGCGTTGATCGCTCGATGTGAAAGTCAAACATCTTCCGTGATTCAAAACATCCAATCTTTTGGAATGTCATCTACTTCCAATTCTCTTATTAAACACTATACAATCTGAAGGATACGCGTCAACTTGTGAACAATACGATGCACAGCCACGAGATCATACATTATCAACCTCTCGAAAATAGATACTAAACTTAAACTGCTTAAGCGAGAATGATAAAAAATATGTCTCACATATGGACATAATTTCGTAAAGTGACGGGATATGATCTCCAAATCGTCAATTTCTTTACGTGTACAAGGAGAGACCGCTGGAAAATAACACACTTCCGAGGTTTATTACACATTCTATCGGTGTTTGCGCGTGTCTTTAAATTCGTCTGCATCATTATACAAAGATCTTTGGTAGTCGCAGCATTAGTAATGATCTCCTCAACGAGATAGTATTTATGGCACACGTTACTACGACCAAAACTCATAAAAAACACATTTTTTGTCTTTAAAATAATTCCTGTTGTTATGGACCTACAATGAACAAGGTTCAACATGTCCTGAAAAATTTCACGCTCATTGAGATCCTTAATCACCTTCCACATTTTTATGTCATAGGCAAATGCAAGAATCTTAAAACTTTTTAGCAAGTTCAATAGCTGATTGACAAAGATATCAAAAAACACTTTTAAAAAGTTTGAGATCTAATATTCATACAATCAATCCAGTTCCAGATCAATCCAGTTCCAGATCAATCCAGTTCCAGATCAATCCAGTTCCAGATCAATCCAGTTCCAGATCAATCCAGTTTCAGATCAATCCAGTTCCAGATTAATCTAGTTCCAGATCAAATCAGCAAATTTAACAGTTTTAACACACAAGGACGTCGATGGGTGAACGTAAGAAGACAGTTACGACCGACACTAACTGTGTTCAACTACAAGTACAGTGCTCGGCACACGACTGCAGCGTCTGGACTACAATCGCATGCGACAGCAGTAAGTTTAAAGAAGACTTCCTATGCGGCTTTTGTGCCAACAAACTCATACACAACCTCTCCCATAAGAACATATCAACCTCCTACGTGCCCACTCAAACCACTCCAGTCGTTTCTGATATCCTTTGTCAACCCACTGATCCTGTCATCACATGCACCTCTAATCCCATGTCTTCACTACCCGACACCCCGTATCTTCCCTTCTGCCTCGTTTCTCAATAACCTACATCCCTCAATCAAAATCACCTCCACCAACCTCTACAATCCTTCCACTCATAACCTTTCCTCACATCGCTCACCACCCTCTATATTATCCAAATCCTCTTTGTCTTCCGCTGTTAAACCTACTCCCTTGATATCCAGAACTCCCAGATCTCCTATCGTGATCTCTTCAACTCACGTTACTCGTCCTACTTTACGAAAACGCTTTCCTTCTCGCAATCGTTGCATCATTGTCAATAATATCACTCCTTCCAACTCTTTATCTCCACAAGCACGTCTCGACCACGATGTTTCCGCATTCAGATCCATCCTCTCGTATCTTGTTCCTGCGAATAAACCGTCCTTTTTCAACAACATCTCACCTGTTGCATTCATCCGCCTAAATAAATCTTCTCAATCTAATCTTTCCCAGCCCCCTCTCCTAAAAATCGTTTTCAAGCATCGCTCTCACGCGTCTTCTGTCCTCTCCCAACGATTCAAACTCATGTCCTCTTCAGCCACTCGCATTTTCCCCGATCGCACCCCTCCGAAATCGCTCAACACTCATCTGCCCGCATCGAAAAACGCCGTCACGAGGAAAACGGCGAAACATCTCTCTACATCCGAAACATCGACGGAAATTTTCAAGTTGTCCACACCTGCCCAAAAATTCGATGGCGCTCCATATCCCTTATGTGTCTTCTCCACAAGCCCCTATCACCACCACACACGCTTTGCGCCTCGGCGTCCTCAACATTAGATCTATTCTCAATAAATCCGATCTCATCCTCAACTATTCACTAAGCAATCCATCGATATATTTTGCCTCACCGAATCCTGGCACTCCGATTCTGACGACCTCTTCATCCGCCGGTTGCTCTCTGCCGGTTGCTGACTAGTCGAATCCGCTCGCCCCCTCAGCAAATCCCCTTCTAAATTCTCTAATCATGGCGGCATTGTCGCATTCGCCCGTCACCCCGCGTCTATTCGCAAAATCACTTCCCCTTTCAGTCCTTGCTCTTTTGAACTGCTCACTTGTCGTTCTTCTAACCCGATCACTCTAGATCTCGCCATTGTATACCGTCCTGGTTCACCAGGTCCTTATTTTTTACCAATCGCTGACCTTCTGTCCCACTGTTTTTGTCCTCAACCCCTCCAATCGTTCTTGGCGATTTCAACATCCGTCTCGACCGCCCCTCTTATACCAAGTCAATCCAGTTCATCAACATTCTATCCAACTATAACTACAAGCCCATCTTCACTGCCCCCACACATATCCTTGGTGGGCACTCGACATCATCGCTGTCCCTGTTCATTTTGCAGCCTACACCTCACTGTCCATTTTTGATCCTGGTCTATCCGATCACTTTCTCGTCACCCTTGATCTCACTCACAACCACACCCCTCCTCACACACCTACAATCCTACGTCGCCCTTGGAGAAATCTTGACCTCTCCCTTCTCCGCTCTGCCTTACTCAAATCGTCTCTATCATTACCCACAATAACATATTCATCTCCTCACGATCTTGCCTTTCTTTTCGACTCTGAACTCACATCCACTCTCGATATTCTCTTGCCCTTCAAGTCTCACCCACACCGTCGCTTGCACCGTGCCCCATGGTTTGACATCCAATGCCTACTATCAAAGCGTCGACTCCGTCATGCTGTCCTATTATTGAATATTATATCCCTGCAGTATTTCCATGTACACGTGGTGAGATGAATGAGCTTGAAAATATCCTCCGTAGGTCGACGAGATCGTGCCATTCCATCAGGAAATTGTCTTATAAGGACCGCTTGCGCAATATAGGAGTTCCTTCAGTCCGTACTAGTATAGTGTCTTGATATTTTGTTTTAGGGATATGTTATTCGAGCGTGACGGATTCCCGGTCGACTGTATTCAGCAAAGCCAGCGAACTACTAAATGAGGTCACTCTCTTACTGTGAGGACCCTGCATCACGGCAAACTCGGAAGACTATATCACCTTTCTCATCGAGCAGTGAGGCTTTGGAACAACCTTCCAGAGAATATCGTCAACATATCAAATAGAGTGCACTTCAAGAAAACGCTAATTACATGGCTTTGCACATATTCTAATTTCAATATCCTGTATCCGGATTAAGATTTTGTTGACATAAAATTGGTTTTATTGTGAACAGACAAAGCAGCTGCGTGGCTATAGTCTTGTATGTTATAATAATAAAATAATAGATATTCTTTCTTATTTGATCATTTCCTTAGTAAGCGAACTAACGAATTTATCGTTTCGTAAGTTTGTGAAGAACGGTAGCATACACCAATTTTAAAATGACCTACTGAATGTGATAATTCGACTGACATAAACTAGCATGATCCCACTACATTTACAAATTTGTTTCCAGAATTAATTAGTAAGTTTGTTTTGGCATAAAGAGCGACTCCTCCGCCCCTTCAAGAAGCTATCGACCCGGTATAAGCTATAGTCTGGAATAACCATCACACAGTTCGATATGTCGTCATGCAACCAATTCTCAGTATGAGCCAGAATCACTGGTTTATGTATAGTTACCCAAATTCTAAGTTTATCAAATTTAGATAGAATACTTGGTATGCTTGTAGATGCAACATGAATGGAAGTGGCACTACTTTTCAGGTTTGATTTTGGCTCCACATTAAAAGATACTAGCTCACCTAATCCTGAGCTACTCTCTGAGATAGCATTAGCTATTTCCACCGCACGAATGGTCGTCGACGCACTATACGAAATTTTTTATCGTTAAATTACTTTCCTCTTTATCTATTCTGGACGCCGAAACAGTAGTCGTTTACCAACTGAAAAATCTTTGAATATTTTAACCACCTTACCTTTTAATCGAAAACCTCTTGCTAACACATTTCTTGCATCCTCCTGTAAGTCGAAAAGTACCTTTAGTAATCGTGAAAATACATCCTTCGATTTTTTACCTATCCGGAATAAGCAAACATAAAAAATCCGACAAAGCAAGCATACAATATTCATTGTGACCCTGTTTTGTTTCTCAACTGATCAAAATCGTTGCTGTAACTTTTTCAATGCATCATATATGTGGCCATTTGGATCCTTTTTTGCCACTTAAATCGCCTTTTACATGACCTATGATACTCTAATTTATAACCATATTTATTCCTTCGATTGGCTTAGCATATCCAAATGCATCGCCTTTCACATGATTAATAGATTTGTAAGGTTAAATGAGAATAAATTATTATTCTTCTAAGAAAACTGTAGATTTCAAACGAGCAATAACGAGAAATGACCAGAAATAAAAAAAATCCCATAATTAGAAATTATTATAACAAACAAAGCAAATGAGCTACGAGCTTGTGTCGCTTACAAAACATGATAAAATAAAAAAAAACATCAACAGAAAATTTAATCAAATAGTAGTGGCAAATTCCTTCTCTCGGCTTCGATGGCTTTCTTGATAGCATCACTAGATATACTACCAGAGATATCAAGGCACTTTAGTGCATTCCACCCGTTAAGTTACCTGGTTGCAAATCGACGGTGAACAGGAATTCTTGTAGTTGGCTTTATTAATTTCCACATATGCCCACGAGTTTCTCGTCTATCATTCACGGATAATAAGCTAGAGAGACCACCAAAGCCATCGAAAACAATTTTGACTGCAATTGATAAATCAATGGCCGATCTGAGATATTTTAATGTGACGACATGTAGAGATGTAAAACTTTCAGCATATCTGAAATTGGAGAAATTCGGAATCATTCGTGATCCTTTAAGTAACAAGTTCTCAATGTAACGGGATTCCCTTAAAGTCTGTGGATAAGTTACAGGTAAACCGTATTCAAGGATGGGTAGAATATAACAGCAAAATAGTCGATTGAACATTGATGGACTTATCCGATCAAAAGACTTGAAAAACATTCATAAAATACGGTAGCCTCGATTACAAATATATCTAGTGTGGACATTAGCTTTTAAGACACTGGTCATCATCATACCAAGATCCTTGAATTCACCTTCTTGGCATATCTGAAACGAACCTATTTGATAAGATGAGTTTACTCATCGTATCATTTTTATATTTTTTACTGAAATTACTGGAAATATTTTTTAAATAAACAAGGATTGAAGGATCGTATTACTCGATCCTGAACTTCTCCATATTAAATAAAAATAAATATATCATTACAGCAGAGCAAACAAGAATAAATTTGGAATTTTCTCGTTAAGAATAGGGGTATGTCACAATTCGTGGATATTTTACAACTTCCAAAATAACATTGCTTAGTATTATTAATATAGTTAATATAGTTTAAACTATCTTGATAGTTTATAATAAAATTATTATATAATAATTTATTATAATTTATTATAATAATTTATTATATAATAATATAGTTTAAACTATCTTGATAACAACTACTTACATTCCAGATCAATCCAGTTCCAGATCAATCCATTTCCAGATCAATCCAGTACCAGATCAATCCAGTACCAGATCAATCCAGTACCAGATCAATCCAGTACCAGATCAATCCAGTTCCAGATCAATCCAGTTCTAGATAAAGAACTGAAACAGAGAGATAAAATAATATACAACCCCATTCACAATACAACCTGCTGATCTACTTGGACTGGTTAAAATCTTTAGTTAATTGAACTTACATATACATACAATGAAGAAAGTAAATTCGAAGAGAGCGTCAAACACCATACATATCACGCAACATCGTAATGTGTATAAGCGGCTAAAGGTTGAATACTGCAGTAAAGGCTGTGAAGTGTGGTCTATTGTCAACATTCCTTTAAATACCGAGTCGTCACTCAAGAGCAAGGACTTTTATTGCGGCTTTTGTTCTGCTACAATGATTTCGGCCCTCCAAATGAAACTAGTGGAAGATATTTATTGTGATGTGAATTGTTGTGATATATCGTTACCTTTCAACTTAAATGACGTTCGTGTCTTTCAAGACCGTACGGACCATCAAATTTCGATAAACACCTGTACCGTTAATCCTGTCATTAGATGACAGTTCAATTCCTGACCTATGTGAACCGCGGATTGAATTACTTTCACTGTCATCTACGCATCAGCACGATAATACTTCAAATGCCGAACTTCAAATGCTGTCATCCTTTCAGGACAGAAAAATCGATCATTCATGTTGAACAAACTACACCAGCTGTAAACAAAGGAAGGGTATGGCGCAACTCCCTATTGCAACCTACACGAAGCGCTGGATCGACATACCATCAATTGGGTGAAATTAGAGGTAGCGATTCGAGTGGGGCCATCGATGGAAAACAGAAGGACAAAAATAAGAATAAATCAGGAAATTATTTACCTTCCAATGGTCAGAGCATTTCTTTGGACAACTCTCCTTCCACAAACTACCGTTCGCATCCAGATAGGTCTTGCAATGTCCTATTTAGTGGTATCCCTGAATCAATGGCCAATAACTCACAAACACGTATGAATGACGATGTGTCCAGCATCCGTACTGTGTTCTGTCAGTTACTCTTAGAAGGTGATGAGAAGCTAGCTTCTACTCTGAAGGTACAAAGTTGTTTCGACTCGGAAATAAGGTGGTAGAGAAACCAAGATTGTTAAAAGTTGTATTATCTTCCGCAAGCATGCAGACCTTTTGCTCAAACCTGGTTTTCGACTTAAAGATTATCCACATCGTATTCTTAAGGATTTGAGTCTCGAAGATCGTTTGAAGTTAAAAGAAGCAAAAGCAGATTTACGAAACCGGCTATCTGAAGGTAAAACAACTTATGCATACGAAATTTTCAGGTTATCAAATGGTGCCCAGTAGTTCGTTGGAATCTCATAACGCTCAACAGCGTCAATTAGCAGTATCCAGTTCAAATCTTGCTAATTCGTCTGGAAAAGGTAGTTTCAACAGTCATTCATCGCAACTCTTGGTAGCGTTAGTTTCAATTCTGATCTGGGACACTTAGTTTGATCAACAAATAATTTACCGTTCCTAGTAATTCCGTACTACAGCCCACACGATATTTATCGATTGGGTATTCTAATCTTCGTAGTTTGCCTGCTCAAATAGTGAAGTTGAAGTATCGAATGCTTTCTCATTCGTATGACATTTTCTGCGTTGCTGAATCCTGGTTGCATCAATATATTGTCGATACCACTGTGAACATTCCTGGATTTCGCCATCTACGAAGCAACAGGATATCAGGTAGGCGATGTGACGGTGTCGCCGCATATGTCATAGAAGATTTCATCGTATCTGAGGTGTTGAATGTTTGTGACTCTTGTGGGTCGTTTGAGACTCTATGATATGTATCGATCACTCAGCTACCAGTATGAATTTCTGCGTCGTGTATCGATCTCCGTCAGTAATTGCAGACACTGATCAACTAAAACTTATTTTACAATCGGTATGTTCTCCCCTCACTTTATTCTTTTAGGTGATTTTAATCTTCCACGATCTAGATGATCAAACTGTCTTTTCTGATGGTAGTTCTACGGAAAGGGAAATATCTGAGTTCCTATCTGAGGAACTCATGCTGATTCAGCACGTACAAGAATCAACTTTCTTAACTTCAAGATTGGATTCGGTACTTGATCTGGTGTTTTCCAGATATGTAGGAGAAATATTCAAAGTTGATCATCTTCCTCTTTTAGGAAGTAGTGACCACTGCTTTCTCATTTTGACGGCTGTCCCTTATTTCAGATTCTGTCCACCTAACTCAAAAACTTCCAAACGTCATTGGTCGAAAGTGAGAAGATAAGATGTTTTGAGAGTTTACAACCAATTCCCGTGCACTTTCATGAACCCAGGCAAGCTATCATTGAATATGATCACTCATTACCTACATAAATTATCTGATATGCTTGCCCCTATATTGCAACGGCTTGTACTGACTATATACCAATCAGCCTGACTAGTTCTCTATGCAAAGTGCTTGAAAAGTTGATCGCCACCCGGATCAGGCATCACTTGAGGGAACTCGGAATAATGTCGTCTTCTCAACACGGTTTCCTCCCTGGTCGTTCCTGCTTAACTAACTTATTGACTTCACGCGAAATGTGGATTGAGAAGGTCAGTCGCGGCCAATCAATCAATGTGCCGCATGAGAGCTTGGTAGCATTACTATTTAACTACGGCATTCCTGTAATGTTGTGTAAGTGGGTTCAAGATTTCCTACGTAATCGATTCTTTAGAGTGAGAGTTCGCACCCATCTATTTACTCCCAGACGCGTTTACTCTGGTGTTCCGTAGGGTACCGCACCAGGACTTCTGCTGTTTATTGTGATCCTTAACGATTTGTTGATGCGGATTCAGAGTCCCTGTCTTGATTTTGCTGACGACCTCAAATTATGGTCTGTAGATGATATTGATCCGCTTGGCATTTCCCTGCAGGAAGACCTTAATGAAATATACTGATGGAGTGAGGCCACTGGTATGAAGATCAATGTTGACAAATTCGGCCATATGAAATTAGGATAGTGTTGCGATGACAGTCATTTTCGCCTTGGAACTTCAATTCTTAATGTCTTCATTGAGTATAGGGATCTGGGTGTTATGGTGCATAGGACATTGAAATCTCGGTCAAATACATAGCTTGCCTATAGTAAGGCTTTGCGAGCTATGTACTGCGTCAAAAATGGATTTAATCGCATTAATCCATATGTTTTAATATGCTTTACTGCGCTCTTGTTCGCCCGCATGTAGAGTACTGCGTGCAAGCAGTTTTTCCATACACTAAGGGAGAGTACAATAGACTAAATTCAATCCTTCGTAGAGGTTCTCCAATTTGTATGGATGGATCATATTCATATCATGAGCGGCTTGAATTTCTAAAGATACCATCTTTGGGTCAGAGGCTATATTACCTAGATCTTATTGCATTATGGTGAATGGTTAATGAGATAGATGGGTTTCCCTTGTGCTATGTTAAAGTTTGTTCTCAGACGCGTCGTGGACACCCATTGAAACTATTTAAGTTTCCCCAAAGTAAAGTAGCGAGTTTGACTAGGCTCTCACATCGAGCATTAAACGCCTGGAACACGTTGCCAGGAGGAATAGCATGTACCAAGGACTTCTCTCAATTTAAAGTTCGACTGTGTCAGTGGATTATGATCATGGCATTTCCGGATGTGTACAATATTATGTAATCGCTATTTACTTATTTTTTCTTTTCTTTTTTAGATAGTTTTATCAGAGGAAATACATCATTAGCATGTATTTGGCCCCGCTGCTATGTTGGGTAGAGGAGTTAGGGGCCGAAACCTGATAGCATAGCAGTTCCTCCTGATGACCTCTAATCCTTATTCTGATACATAGTTTGTTATTTATTAGTCAATTCATAAAAATGACTTTTATTTTAAATTTCAATTTTTTATTTTAACTTGATATAAATTATAAAAATCTAAAAACAATTATTAATTTTATTATTTAATTATTACTTTTTGATTTAGCATTATTATGTTTTGTTTATTTTATAATTATATAACAATACGTAAACTCAGTTAACTGATTTGATTCATATTTTTCCTATGTGATCAGTTGAAACAGCCATTTGGCTATAACTTGTAATAATAATTATATGTATATTATTTCTCAAATTTTTTAAGGCTTACAGAAATTGTGAGTCAATTTGCATTTCATGTGAAACAATTGCTGCGAACCAAACTAATGTGAGCTAATTTTCCAAACAATTATTACTGTCATTGTTATTGTCTTTTATGTATAATAAAAAATTGTTTTTGTTATTGTTTTTGTTTTTTTACCCCATGCTGAGAAGCGCAGTGGGTTTAATAACACCTCTTCATTATTATAGAACACAACAGAGGAGCTCAGTACAGCTCTTAATGTTGGACATGTGAGTAATATAGAAATAAAACAAAAACAAAAATAAAATATAAATCATCCACAAGATAAATGCTGTTTTAATTTCTGACAAAATTCTTTAGTCAACTGCGTAGTAACCATTGAGCTGTCCAATTCATTCCAAGCATTGATCGCGCGATGCGGAAATGACTTTATAACCACAGATTTGCATACTTGCTGCTTTCTCAATTTAGCTTTGTCCTCTTGTGCGATTGTGAGTGTTTATTGAAGTTAGTTGTTTTAAAGAATCAACCAGATAACCAAGCATAACTAAGCGATGCAAATAAACGAGGTCAATGAATGATCTACGTGATTCAAGGGTGTTCATTCCTGATATCCTAAGACGGCGCTCATAAGGCAAACCTTGGAAACCTAATACATGCTTGGAAGATACTCATAGCACTCTTTCGATGGTCAAGGTATCTCTAACAAAAATTGGCGCGTCAGCTGGAAGGCCGTATTCAATGATCGGTATCAAAAATGCGGAGAATACTGTCCATAAATATCGAGGGGTAAGTATCGATGATGAGCGGCGAATACACCAGAAAAGCCGAAGACATTTTGCTGAAATACATCGAGAGTGCTCTTTAAAACACAGAGCCACTAGTTATAATACCCAAATCTTTATACGTACTAACTGTGATTACTTCTCTTCGCATTAAGGAATATGAGGAATTGAATGCCTTATCGATTGTCATGTGCGAACATTTCTCATAATTAACATCCAATTTGTTATTTCTACACCATCTAGACCAGTGTTTCTCAAAGTGGTCCGTAGCGCCCCCTTTGGGCCTGTTTGACGATTCAGGGGGCGGTAGAGAATTTTTGATTAAAAGAGGGTCCATGAAAGAGAGGTGGGGGTCGGTGAAAAAATGTAAATTTCATCTTCATTACAAATAAACAACACATATTTAAGATTATAAGTAAGCACGAAATAGCCAATTACAATTTATCCTTTTAGTTTTCATTTTAAAATACCCTTTTAAAACATAACACAAATCGCTATAATATTACTGAAATCACAATACGTGTATAAATTTATTGTGGCGCGCCAGGGGCGACCCCATGCCACAGGCGACCCCCATGCTATTTTTGAAGGGAAATTAGGGTTGTTTTTGAGAAATATTAAAAATAGCCCCCATTAAGACTCGAACCAGAACAGTCAATTGAAATTCAAATTCAAAAGCGGCTATCAACAAATTTGGTTGCAAAATAAAATTCAACAAAGTTATCCTGAAACATGGGCAATCGTTCAGAAGTTTTTGATTGCCTTCCCAACGTCATATCTGGTCGAAAGAGGATTTAGCGCAGTTACAAATCTTTTGTCAAAGAAAAGAAATCGTCTTCAAATAGTTCAGAGAGGCAATCTAAGACTTCTATTAACTAATATAGAACCGAAAATCAAAACCCTGGTAGACTCGCACCAGATACATCCGTCTCATTAAACACTTAACGCAAACTATTATTTAAATATATGGAGATCGTGCTTAAAATAAACTATAAGTAAATCAGAATTTTTATTAATATATTTTTTTATATCAGGGGGTCCATAATAAATATTGTTTTTTTCAAAGGGGGCGGCTGACAAAAAAAGTTTGAGGAACACTGATCTAAGCATTATATTCAACTCTAATTGCAATAATTCAACGTCATTGGATGATTATATACAACGTCAAACCTTTAAGTCGTCAGCATACAAAACACAAAATACGAAAAACAGAATACTATGTCATTGATAAATATGTAAAATGAGAAAGGCCCTAATACATATCCCTGTGGAACACCTGAAGAAGATTTACATGAACAAGATAGTGAATTTTTTACTCGAACACGAGTAGGAAATTCACTATTTTGCTCATGTAAATATTCTTCAGGTGTTCCACAGGGATCTAGTATCGAACGTTTTTTTATTGGTATCAAACGTTTCTTTAAATATTAAAAAATGAATTTGTGATTCTCGTATACCCCTCTTATCACAGATTAGTTATTAGTCACTAAATTAAAAGTTGTCTATGCGTGCAAGAATTCATTCAATTCTGAAATCAGAATTGAATGAATTCTATAACATTTTAAGGACATCGTTCACCCTTGGCCGCCACAGATAAACTGATTGGGGAAGTAGAACTTTATTCTAAAGGTACCTCCAATGTTTTAATACTTGGTGACTTGAATATGCCTTCGGTTGATTGGAATTCGTATACGGCTTTTCCTACTTGTGACCATGCTTCCTATGACCTTCTGGAGTGTATCATCTATTGTGGTTTAACTCAGCATGTTCAAAATTACACTCGTTTTGCTAGTGACAGTAGATCTCTATTAGATGTATGTTTATCTTCGAACAGTGAGATTATTAACGCTATCCGTTATGATGCCCCGATCGGTATGTCTGATCATTGCGTATTGATCATTAGGTTAAGGTTTCAAGAAGATACTCGAGGTCCGCGTGAAAATCAAGTGGTTAATGCTTTCAAAACCAACACAGGTGCAATTAAGTCAATACTTTCAACAGCTACCTGGCCAGATCCCGCTGTTGTTGGAGTACACGGCGCGTGGAATTACTTTCAGAGAACCTTAGAGTCGCTGCTTATTTTATTCTCTCCACTTAGAAGCAGGACACGTCGAAAAGATTCTCCCTGGTTCGATTCTGAGTTACGTTCAGCATTGAGGACTCGTAATTTGATCTTCAATCGCTACAAAGTTGGGGAGTGTAGTTATGATGTTTTTAAACAGGCAAGAAATTTATTCAATTCATTGAAGAGAAAGAAGCGGTGTGCATTTGAGAATGCATTAGCTAACAAGTGTAAATACGATTTAAAGGTCCTTTTTCAGTACCTATCAAGCAGGGAGCTGTTGATTCTTCGATTTGTCACTACTTCTATGACATTTCTGCGAATGACCTAGCTGAAGAGTTTGCGGCACACTATTGCACTTCAGTAGAGCCCGCAAATGAACATCAAACTTTTTGTATGGAATCTAGTGTGCTGAACACTTACTCTGACACGTGTCTTGAGTTGGACCTTGACAATTTGATAACGCCAGCTAAAGTCTATTCCGAATTACGCCGTCTAAAAGCAAATAATTCAAGAGGTTGTGACTTACTACCTTCTGTTTATCTGCGCAGATTAGCAGGCTCAATTTGCGTTCCTCTCTGTGCAATTTTTCGCCAGTCAATCTTGGAAAGATCTCTTCCTAATGTGTGGAAGCAGTCAATTGTTCTTCCCTACTTCAAGAAGGGAGATCGCTCTTCCGTCGAGAATTATAGGCCGGTGAGCATTACCTGCATTTGCTGTAGAGTGTTGGAGAGGTTTGTGCATCGCTACATGGTTGAGTTTTTTCGTGTAGGAAAAATTTTAGTCCCTAATCAGCACGGATTTCGGGAGGGTTATTCAACTGTTTCAAATTTGCTTGATGCTCATCTTGATTGGACAGCGAATAAGACACATTATATCGATACAGACATTATATTCTTCGACTTTTCTAAAGCTTTTGATAGAGTAGATCATGGTCTACTTCTTCAGAAACTTGTCAATACTGGACTCCCAAACATAATAGTTGATTGGATTAGAGAATTTCTTCGTGATCGTTGCTTTCGAGTACTTGTCGATTGGTCATTGTCTGTGTCTAGAGAATGTCATATTGGAGTACCTCAAGGTTCAGTTTTGGGTCCGCTTTTATTCAGCATTTATGTTAACGATTTGCCTGGGTGCATTCGCTCTCGATCATGTTTGTATGCAGATGACTTAAAAATATGGCGGCCCATTCATTCATGTGAGGATGTTGATAATTTGCAAACTGACATAGATAATTTGGAGTTGTGGGCGGCGTTAAACAAGCTTGTGATAAATGTTTCGAAATGCAAACACATGCGTATTATTGGTAATGCTCGCAAGCAACTAACATCAGCTTGTTACACATATAAGGACTGTATTGTGGAAAGTGTCGATAGTTACAAAGATTTAGGAGTATGGGTTACCTCTAATTTATCAACCAAAAAGCACACTGATCAAGCTTGTGCCAACTCCAATAAAATGATAGGTATGATTCGACGCGCGTTTGTTCGCGTTAATCCGACTGCTCTTCGGCCTCTGATTTTAGCACATGTATTGAGTAGACTTTTATATGCAGCTCCGGTTGTATACCCACGTACTGTGCATGAACATAAGAAATCAGAGAGGGTACTTCGCAGGGCAACAAAGCTAGCACCAACGTTGGCGTCGCTGCCTTATGAAGACAGACTGAGATCATTAGGACTTGAGACCGTCACATGGACCCGTCGGTACATGGATATGTGCCTTGTTTGGCATTTATTCCAACGTCCTCATCACCCTCTTCGGAGTAGGGTTCAACTACGTTGTTCAAATGTTCTTCGCGGTCATTCTTTAACTATTCGAAGAAACAGAGTACAGAAATTGGGCGCGATGCAATTTGATAGAAGAATTGTTGAGCTGTGGAACAACCTTGATGCAGACACCGTTGGATGCAGTTCACTTAGTGCTTTTAAAAGAAGACTACGAATGGATCAAGCAATGTTTCGTGTTGCATTTCCTTATTTTAAAAACTAATTAATTTATTTACGAACTTATTGTGAGCCAGCTAGTCGCCCAAATAAGGGGACAAAATGAGCTGTGCTCTATTGTATGTATCCTTTCTTCGTACTTGGCACATTTTCTATTTTCGTGGAAAGTGAAAGTGGCATCTGTTGACTTTTCGCAATAGGACGGAGCATGATTGTTGAAAACGACTACATCAAAAAATGTACGCTCCATATTCCCACCGAACAGTCCATTACCTACTATATCAGCTCGAGCATCATCTTGTCTGGTTGTTGTACTAATATTGAAACTGATGTTTTCAGGAACTGGAGTCAGAGATGGTTCTGCAAACACATTCCAACAGACTGTGTTCAACTTCTTAACCAAAAAGTCTCGAAGTTGATTATGACGGATGAAGTTGAATGCGCCCCTTTTGCACGAGAGAGCATGCGACGTTGTTAATATCTGACCACATTGACACTTATCCGGCAAATCTTTGGGAGTTAAACCATATCGAACAGACAACGCATCTCGAAACTCTTGCGTTGACAACTGACAATCCGTAGAAACCAACGCATCTCTTGTTAGCCAATTAGAGGCACCCTTCAGGGATGCATATTCCACTGATTTTCGCAATATAGGAATGATCTCTGGCTTGAGTTTTTCAGCATAATTTCGATTTTCTTCTTTATGTTCGTTTTGAATTGCAGACAATAAGTGTATTACTGAGAAACCAATATCTAAATCAGGTTCTTCATATATGGACGATAACAATCGTGCAGCGTTGTACTGTCTGGTTAATTCACTCTCAATATTTCGTATTCCTAGTCCCCCCAAACTGGTTGACAAAGAACATACTCCCCTCAAATCAAGATCAATGTCATCGCCAAACATGGAATTCATAAATTTTGTGTCAATAACATTCTTTAGATCATCCAACCATTCTATGTCACAATCAACGGCTCGGAAAAGGTGAGTCCACTTTGACTGAACTGCAAGAGAGTATGCCACAAATGCGGAATGAGCATCGGCATCAGCGGCATTAGCAACATCCTTGACCAGATTTGACATCGATAAAAACTGCCCGCAGCAATACTCCCTTACAAACTTTGGCGTGCCAATAGGTGCACCAAGTACCTTTAATCCATCTTCATTAATGATTAAACCATCAGCTCCAAAGATGTGTTGAGCACGGATCATGTTTCGTGGATGTATAAGCAACCTCGATTTGTTTGGATTGACATGGTATCCATACTGCTCACCTATTGAGCAAAGAAGACGCCATACACGTGATAGATCATCAAGCCCACCAACGAAAGTCGAATCATCTGCATACCAGCATTGTTTTATTGATGGAATCGATTCTCTGATTTTATATATCAAGGGCATCGATGAGATTGCAAACGCTGGCATCGCAAGAGGGTCCCCTTGAGTGACACCCTCTGACGATGCTAAATTACCTCCTTGGCCAACAAGTAAAGCATTTAGCTTATATATATTTCTCAGAACACATGTGAAGGCAGGGCATACTTTTTCGACATTTTTAAGCATTAGGCATCTATTCATTAGATTAAACGCATTCTTCGCGTCCACTGACAGTATTCCATATTGCTCGTTCGAGTGGAAATGATCGGTTAATGTATGTATCACATACCCTAGCCCACCTGGCTGTCCCGCACACATTTGCAGATTACCTGCTACTGCCCTTAAATCTCTTTTAGCCACATTCAGAATAGCTTTACCAATTACACGACGAAATACCTCACCTACTCCAATAGGTCGGACACCAGGGCGCTTATTTAACGCAACAATTCTGCTGTTAACGTATGCCTGTAAAGACTCAGCCGGAATTGATTCTGATGCAATGCGCACTGCTAAACCCGCAATGGCATCAGCTAACTTTATCGAGTGTGATCCAAAAGCCGTTAACATTCGTCTGAACGCAATCGCCGTTATCCCAGAAGGACCGGCCCCTCCATGAGTCCTCAATGATTCCCTGATAATTGCACGTCCATCGATTCCACTATATATTGAAAAGTGATGGGATTTACAATTAGTTATAGGAAGCGATAACACTGCATCTTGAGAAAGTGGCTGCGCAGGCGGATGTAATTCAGTCAAAATATCAGATACAAGCTTACCATCACACATATCGTCAAAACTATAAACCGTATTGCCATCTTCAGTGTCTTCAAGGATTTTTATCGCTGCACTCGTTTTGCCTGCTCGCATAAAACGAGAAAATTTTTTCTGCTTACTTATTCTTTGAAAACCCTTTGCAAATCCATCACTAACCATTCGACGTTGTAAGATGCTTGCCTCGTCAAAAAGTTCTTTATACTTTCCCAAATTCCAATCATCCATTCTTCGTAGTAGAGCCTTTCTTATTGTACCAATTCCTCTCGATGGTATTGATTGTAACATCAATTGACTCATTACCACAACTTCTTTCAATGCCCGTTGTTCATGTAAGCTAGGGATCGCGACTGCGTTGAATTTTTCTGTCAGGAGATTGATAAACTGACCGCTGGTACTGCATTTTGGAAGTTTCATATGATTTGGAACCCAGCTTATCACTGTCATATACATGTCCTCGATCAAATTATCGTAATTTAAATTCTCCCGACGCTGTCCCACCACGACTGGTTCATTAGATGTATCGACTGTTGAAAGATGACAATTTAAATTGCCAAGGGGCACACTATCTAACTTCATAGACATCATATTTGGACACGTATTTTGGCAACAAGCTGCTCTGCAGTTGACACATGCTGTTTTATTTTTCGCACACCGACATCCTTTGCATCTTGCAGCATTACCGTTGCATGTACAGCACGGGGCAATATTACTCGGCTTACCCTTCGTCATGGAATGTTCAGAAATTGTATGTTTATTGTATGTTTATCAGAAACTGTATGTTATTTTATTGTATGTTTATCAGAAACCAAATTTTTTTAATAATAAGCGGAACTGTAATTGTAATTTGTGTAATTTGCTAGAACAGTTTTAAATTTTTTCAATAATAATAATAATAATAATAAATATTCACGCTCTATTTCTTATCAATGTAAACTCGAGACATTACATACCAGATCTGTTGTGTGTAATTTATTGATATTAGATGTTACGCTTTTGTTAACCTAGTTGAGTGTTCCTTATCATTCATTAAAGGAAATGCAAAGGCATTTTATAGAAATGCGGACACGAACTTAAAAGCATCGCCTAATACTTCGCATTATTTATATAACTTATTGTGATTGTATGTTAGACAGAACAAGTCATTATCAAAAATAAAAATGTCCTGTTGTGTAATTAAAAAAAATTCTTTAAATTCTGCGGTCAAAATTTTTTCAGATTTTATATTTTTTAAATGCGAAGATTTCAATGATAATTATTTTTTTAAACAAGCAAATGCTTGCCAGCTGCATGCTTACAAGTAAACTAACTAACAAAAACACCGCAAAAGTCATACAGATAAACTAGTTAAATTTATTGGCTGTTAAATTAACTACTTACAAATTGTGTCAAAATCTACAACACATTGTTGTCGGAAACCCTTGGCGAATGGAAGGGGCAAAGCTTGGTATTTGCCCGCATTGTAACAGGCCAATCGCACTTACAAAATTCGGAAATGTACGTTTTCACAAGAGTTTTGGGGTTCCGTGCCCAGGCACTAGCTGCGCTTCGATTGTTGATTACACACCCAATATTTCCTCCCATGTCAAACTTACAGCCGAACGTCAAACCTACAAAGGATCTAAACGGCTTCGGCCAACGACGTTTCCCACAATTTGAACGCATATGAAATGCTTTACCGTATTTGGGCATCACCTACGCTGACAGTAAGACGAATCCCTTGGAGTTTACGAAATAAAGCAGCTCGCATTTTTACCAATCTTATTGAGGAGGCACTAGAACATAAATCGCCATATAGCTGGACTAGTCTTTTGGGGTTCGCAAAAGTGTGCCTATCAGCTCATTCAGGTGATCACCGAAATGTACGAAAACATATAGAGAATGCACTAAAGTCAGCCGAAAACAGGCAGTTTGACACTTCCTTTCTCACGCATGTTTGTGCTCAACAAACGACCCGACATAAACACGACAAATCAAAGACAATGACAATCGAACTTGTGCGACAGGGAAACTACGGCAAGGCAATGAAACGAATATCTTCGTCACGGCTGGCGCCGTTCACAGAACAGACACACCGTAAGCTCACATATTTGCACCCACCCGGTAAAGGTATTATAACCTCAATCCCAACGGCAGAACACGGTATTGTCATCGATTCGGATACCGTTAGTGATTCAATTTTCTCATTCCCCTCTGCAGTGTCACCAGGTTGTCTGGGTTTAAGAGCCGAACACCTACAAGACATGATCACAGCGGATCAGTCTGGAAAGCTTCTAAGCCGCCTGACACATCTGATAAATTATATGGCAGCCGGTGACCTTCCTGTAGATATATCTCGATATTATGCGGTGCAGAACTTATCGCTCTAGAAACAGTAAATGGAGGTATAAGCCCAATAGCGGCAGGAGAATTGTTACGGAGGGTGTGTGCAAAGTGTATTTGCACGAAGATGCGCGATAAGTTCACTCAAATATTTCAACCACAACAGGTCGGTGTTGAAGTGGCAAATGGCGCAGATTTAATAATTCACCAGGTTCGACGATTGCACGAACAGATGTACACCTCGGAAAATAGGGTATGGGTGAAAGTGGATGTTTCGAACGCTTTTAATACAGTTGACAGGCAATGCTTTATTGACGCAGTCGACATTGAAGCACCTTCTATCGGACCGTGGATCAAATGGTGCTACTCGCAACTATCAAAATTACGATTTGGAGCAGCAAAACGCCTTACATCGTCAGCAGGAGTACAACAAGGGGACCCTCTGGGCCCATTCTTTTTCGCACTGGCAATCCAACCGATTATTCGGAAAGTCGACTCGATCACAGGTATCGGTTTTAACAAGTGGTATTTAGACGATGGAATAATTGGAGGTGAACCCAAGGCAGTTGCTATCACATTAAACATGATTGCAAATGAGCTGGAAAAAATCGGACTATCAATGAATTGGCAAAAAACCGAATTAATAGGCCACACAGAAGCAATTATCTCAACACAGACAGGATGGACTCACTCTCCACATACCAAGACTGACGGCAATTTCACTCTTTTGGGATGCCCAATTGGTTTGCAAGAGTTTGTAGAAGCATATCTCATAAATAGTTGCTTACCAAACCTAGTAAATGACACAGAGCTTGTTGCGTCGCTTCGGGACGCTCATGTGGCTTACTGCTATTGCGCCACTGTGCTTCCGCTCAACGAATAGCATTCCTAATGAGGAATGTAGATCCAGCAAGCACCGAACTTTTCTGTAAGCAGTTTGATAATGCTGTGATACGGGCGATGGAAATCATCGCTTCAATACAACTGTCAGCGCGAACACGATCTCAAGTTGAGCTCCCACTAAAAATGGGCGGTTTGGGCCTTAGGAGTACAAACAAACACAGACTGGCAGCCTTTGCAGCAAGCGTCAGCACAGAGCAGAAGTGGAACAACAGGCTTCATCCACAAGACAACATCAAATATCGTTCAAAATCGACTCAGATAAGCGGAAAAATCTATTAGACACTGGAGATGATCGGACAAGGACCAGACTAATAGCGGTATCACAGCCACATGCGAGCGCATGGTTACAATGCGCCCCAAATCGAAGTATCGGCCTAGCTCTTACCGACCAAAAATTTACATTTCTTATAAGAATGTAGTTAGGCCTGCAAATTGCTCCAAGTGACTACCGTTGTAGTCGATGTTTTCGAAACGCAGATGCTGAGGGCTTCCATGCACTAACTTGCAACTACGGTGGTTTTCCAGGAATGCGTCATAATGGAATTCGTGACGTCGTTCCCCAGGCGGCACAATCAGCAGGAATGCATGTTGGTTGCGAGGTTCGCAACCTGGTCCAAAATCTACAAGAACGGCCAGCCGATATTCTGATCTACAGGGATCCTTCAGATGCTATAGATTTCGCGGTAACACGTCCACTACAGAAATCCTTTCTTCGCCAGTCAGCTTATGTGCCTGGTTACGCAGCTGCGCAGTACGCATCATCGGTCAAAGATAGGAAGTACCGTGCTAAAATGATTGAGGCGGGATATAACTTCATACCTGCAGTCTTGGAGTGTTACGGCGACTGGAATATGGAAGGGGAGAAAATCATCAGACAAATCGCCCGATCCTTAGCGATTCGATCATCTCTACCATACAGCATCGCATCTACACGGCTCTTTCAACGAATATCAATATCACTCACGAGAGGAAATTTAAAAGCTATATTATCTAGCATTGATCTGTTAAACCGACCGTATTACGAGATTGCTAACCCCATAATGGAGAATCCCACACGAAGAATGAACCCATTCCAGGCGCTTGATCTGGCTGGTGAGGAGCAGTCTCGCGCTGCACTCGAGACGGAAAATGTCAGAAAGGTGTGTGCGAAGGCGCAATCTGAAGTCCACGATTGTGAAATGTCACAAGAACATGCATCTGACAGTGGATCAATTATTAACAAATGTGCGGAATCGGCGAGAGAGGAAACTTTTCTGTATAAGTCCGATGCAGAAAAAAAACTTATTCGAACAATACGACTCTCGTGATAACTCTAGAACGGACATGCGGAAGCTGCGCCGCACAGCAGCTGACGGGATTTCTGCTGCATTTCATAACCAGCTCAATGATTACGGGATTGTGATCCGCGAGGTCCCCAACGATGGTAACTGCCTATTTCACGCCCTCTCTGACCAGATGACGGATAATTTTGATAATCACTCAGAGTATCGTGCGAATGTTTGCGACTACCTGGAGGCCAACAAGACGGAGTTTGGGCATTTCTTCGAAAACTTTGACAAATCGACCGCGCAGCTTCGCAAACCGCGTGTGCTTGCCGGAAATGAGGCACTGGTGGCCTTTGCTCGCCTCAAACGCGTTTCCATTGTCATTCACCAGGAAGGAATTATGCCGTGGATTATTAACAGCAGCACGATAAGCGAAGATTGCAGCCAAGATCCTTTACACGCCCTTCATATAACAGAGTGCCTAGCTCCTTTGTTGGACGACAAGAGCGCTAGCGAAAACAGCTTTGAAGCGAATCGGCAAATCGAAGTTGAGACGACGGAGCTTCACATTTCATATCACCGCAACGAGCACTAAACAGACACAGTGAGTTGATGACTATTCTCCCGACAAACTGATGCACTTCACCTATTACTGAATAGACCGAGCGATCTTTTACGTACCTATGAAAACCTGATGGGATTACATTTCGCCTACTTAGATAGTCGCGGATTTTACACGCAAGCGCTTTTTCGTAAATGGAGATTAGGGAGTTTTGAATCGAAATGGACCGCAAATCTTTTGGACATGAAATCGATTTCGTTTTTGGTATACAAACACGACGGCTGATATTAATGCCAGCAATGTCGGAAGTGGAGGCTAATAGCATTGTGATGGCGATCTCTTTACTCTGACTGTCTGTCAAAAGCTGACATACCCGAGTGGAGAGTGGCGCGTGGGATTTGGAGGTGTCCGGGAGTGGTCCCCAGGAGTTAAGGATATCTGTAACAGATAAGTCCCTATTCCTAAAGTCACACCAAGATGGGATTGGTTGGGAGGAGATTGAGTGGCTCCATTTTTATGTAGGGATCGTGATTTATATAAAACTTAATCAAGTTATATGCTACCAATCCAACCTAATTCGCTATCCTTCCAACAGACAAATTTCTTTTTCTTTAATATCTTCCAAAAGCAAGACTGAGAAGGGTTAAGGCGAGCAATGCCCACTCTATCCGTGCTCAGCTGGAACCTATATCTAGTGCTCAGTATTCATCCGAGAGGACCTATCTGGTAGAAACAGAGAGATTGGGAAAGTGTAACATTTTGGCTAGGATCTTGAGTTTTGTTGGAGTGAAATCGTGTAAACGACCCTTATAGGTAGTCAAAAGTAACGCGGTAGCTTGCGATGAGAGGTACGAATTAAATTCGGTCAAACTCTCATTACCAATTCGGGGGAAGAGTTCGATAGCTGCATGAAAAAGGTCACTTTGATAGGATCAAAGTGGAACCTTCTCCTAAGCAACGTATCTTCCTCTATCCTGCAACGAATTAGGTAATGAGAGGTGGTCAGATTTTGGCGCGACTGTTATGTGCAGATGGGTGTTAACAACCACATCTTATGTAACCTTAAAATGTTGATGAGTGAATTAGTGGTTG
>WNNJ02001672.1:0-26473 GCA_012934845.2 Pomphorhynchus laevis | reverse complement strand
AGTAGTATCGGCGATGTTTTCTGTGTAGTGGTGCAACTCATCGACAATGTAGAAATCAGATCATATTGTAAAAAACAATCGGATTTCTGATTTTTACTATAACCACGACAAGAACAGAATAGTTAACACTTACGGCAATTCAGAAAGTGCAGAGAGAAAAAGCAACAATATCTTCAGTTATTTAATCAATAGCTTTCGTTTTTCTGTATTAATAGGAAATAATACGTTATTCATATTTTTCTGATGATGGTCGCTGCATGTGGAAAAACAACGCGTTACTTCATCATCATCTTCTTATAGACAAGTGTGCGATATAGAATAAGAGTAAAAGTAAGAGATCGCATTCGTTTATAAATATGAAAAAAAATACTTTGTAATAAACTGTCTTTTCAAGGCTATTCACGAAGTACAACAAATCTTCTTTTAAGATCCACACTAATCACTATAAGTTAAAAAAGTTTACCAAATCTTTTCCTTTACAACTTTATTAGTTGATTCTCCTACACACTAATATATTCAATTATTAAAGCCGATTTTTATCTTTCATTAGTTACATCAACTGCAACAGACATACAACCAACATCTTCATATTTCACAATTTTCCCGTCATCCGTAATTTCGTCATTCTACCGAATTCAAATTTCCGGTGCTAACATCAACACTGCTACAAGCTGTAGTGGCGATAGGAGTAAAGCTGTAACTAGTTTAAGTGGCTTCGCAGGCAATGATAACAGCAGTGTTGGTGTAAAATATCAAAATAGAAGACACGCTCTTGTTCAAAGTAGTAGCACTTGTCTTTCCCGTTCAACAACAGAACAGTTTGGGATTTCTTCCGAAGAAGACAACTTAATCGTATCAACTCATACCATCATTAGGTAAGATTAGATTTTCTGTTTGTAGTAATCATTTTAAAAATGATGATTGACGATCAAATTCGTTGATATTTCAATTACACAATAATCAAATATACCAACGTTTACAGGTTGAGCTGGAATTCCAACACTTACCTCAATTGTTCATTTGTCAGATTCTCTTCGTCTTAGAGTGAGATCAACAAATTATTTGCCTCTAGAGTAAGACCGCTTCATTAACAATTCATCAAACACTCACATAAGTGTTCAAAAGAAACCATATTGCAAAAAACTGGAAGAATTAAAAGCCTAAATAAAAATTATTACGGGATCTCGTACATTTTTTAATTATCATGGCAAAAATCAAATCAATAAACTAATAGATTAATAGCAATTGAAATGTACAATGCATTTATGTATAAATGGTCAATTATAGTCAAAATATACTTGTCAATTCAAGTAAAATTCACTAATGAACCTGCTCTCTATGATTTGACCTATTATTTATACAACTTATAGCTTAAATAAAAATATACGTATTAAATATAAAACAGTTTTTCATATTCTAAAATTTCGAAATTTTATTAAAACATTTTATTTAAATTTTGCGTTATTACAAATTTTAAATAATTTCAACTTGGTCGTTGACTTGTGTCTTGTTTGTTAGAATTTAGAAAATAAAAATAGCATTTTAAAATTTAAACAAAACTTAAACATTAAACGCTTTAGTATAAAATATATTTTTATATTTATAAAATATATTTTTATAAAAGAAAATCACTAAAATAATATTATTTCATCCATTCGAACGCGAATTAACATGATAGTCAGCTGTGCTTATTTCATTAACATGTAATTGTCAATTAAATAAACTAGGTTTTTATTGTACACCGTTAGCTATCATGAAATTACATTCATTTATTTTTAATGCAAATAAGAACAAAGCATTTTTCTATCTTAACCTATTGTCATGAGATTTGGGTTATGACGGAAAGGATAAGATCTCGGAAACAGGCAACCGAAATGCGTTCCTTCGCGGTGTAACCAGTTTTAGCCTTATAGATACGGTTAGGAATTCGATCATCCTTAATTGATTCGGAGTAAAGTTGCTGCTTATCCACATCGGAGAAAGTCAGTTGAGGTGGATAGGAGACGTTCTAAGGATGTCTAGGGATCCACTTTTGTTGTCCTGATATGACAAATAGTTGTAATCAAACAAAAATTTTAATAACAACATTTTTGTTTCTTGTGCATTAAAAGACAATAAGCAAATGAAAACAATAAATAGTATGTATTTCAAATAATATTATGTATTATTATACATAATTATATTATGTATTTGAATTATGTATTTCCCTTAATAAACAATATGTATTTGAATATGTATTCAAATACATATAAATATTTTAAAGTATATATTACAAAATATAATTACAAAATATAATAATATAATAAATTATTTTAAATGATATACATTTAATTTTTTACATTTTAAATTGAAATTTAAAACAAAAGGTCTGACGACACTCCTTCGCTCATACTTTTTATTATACATGCAGCATTACTCTGCTGAACGGCTACACTGATCCGCTGGAACAGAAAAGAACTGGCTCGAAACAACTGTCATCTTTTAAAGATGACATTGAAGAACTGGCTTAAAAGATTGTTCGCGTCGGCATGGCGGGAATTGCGAGACTTTAATCGGCAACAATTCAGCCTGTAAGTCCATACAATATTGAACAGCAGATGCACCGATACTGAGCACACAACCCGATTCCCAGTATCATTGCAACGGAGATTGTGATGCTAGAGTAATATAGTCCAGTGTCTATTGAGCAAACGGGAATGACGTTCAGAAAATCACCTGCGTGATTGCTACACACTGCTAGCAGCCAGGCGCGTGTCTTGGTCGAAGTAGCTTAGTCCATAAGGGCAGCTTGCTTGATCGAGTAAATATGATATGTCCAATGATTCTGGTGTTATTTAACCAGTGGACTCTCCGACGCAGTAAACGCAATCCGCACACGAGTTGCATTGAAGAAGTCTTCACTCGCCTCGATATCACAGTTTGATAATCTGGCCTTACCAAGGATATAAATCACGAGTTAAATGGATCACAAAACCGAGGAATAGAAAGCAGGAATGGGCATGTCCGAGCATGTTGAGATGCCCATTCGATCCTTACCGAAAGATAAGGCTGGATCCATGAAGAGTTGGCGATTGGGCAAGTTGAGGATGTCCTGCAAAGTTTCCATAGCACCGCGTCATACTGTCCACATACATTGCTATGGAAGCAAGGTGCACATCGGAGTAAATAATTTAACCGTGGGATGTTAAATGCGTTTCGCACCAGGAAAATAGCGTTGTGATTGGACAATTTCACCAGGTCAGAGCAGAGCTGTTCGAGCTTATAAATGGATTTTTCCAAAGCGTGGTCAATAGAGGTTACATCTCCGATCGGGGCGCCTAAGAGAGTAGCACTGTTTGTAGCGACTACCCTGGCGTCCGGTAACATACAGTAAAGCTTCTGAATCAGTTTGGGTCTGTATATATGATCTCTAATTTTGCCGGATTCAGGCGGATACTAACCAACACCGCAGAGTGATTGATAAAATCGATGTCGACAACAAGAGAATGAACGTTTCCTCCGAGAGTGCAGTCATCGATGTACCATATGGACAAAGGGTTTTTTGTAAACTTCGCCATTATTTTAATGTTTTAATATTTATTTCTTAATGGCAAATTTGTAAGAATTTGTAAGAATAGACGTTAAAAGACTGTAGCAGGGCAACAATAATTACGATTTATAAATGAAATTTAAAATTTGCAAATTTGGATCACACTGTATAATCTCTTTTTATTAGTAGCTCAATAAGCAATTTTGAATTAATTCCATAACTTTCGTAATTGTTAGATATATTGAATTGAAAGGGTATACTCAGCGAATGAAAATTGAATTAAATTACTAATAATCTGCTTATCTCGACGATCAGTTAATATTGATATGTTAATTTGTATCATTCTTACAAAATAAGAAAAATAGAGCAATTCCATCGTATAATTAACTGAAAATGTGTTGAATTTTTAATATTAGGCGAATGGCAATAAATTTATGATTATTACACTGCTTTTTAGGCTTGTAGACGAATCTCAACCATCGAGCTGTGAAATGAATCAACAAGCAAGTAATTGTGCCCTTATTAATGGAATAGTTACCGGACAATCGGTTGTTTCCGGTCCTGCCACTAATGAATCGAGCAAGGAAAATAACAGTGCTCAACCGGATCATATTGTAACTAAAATGAGACTAGACAAAGGTTATATTAATTATATATTATATTCACAAAGGTTGCATTCAATTCTAAAAATTAAATAAACCAAACTTGTATCTATCTTTTGTGTTAGCCAAAATAGCTGTTGTGCATTATTCTAAAGAACAATGTATCAAAATCATGCATATTGTTTGACCCCATTTAAATAATTAAAGCAGCTTTTTGTTGCAATTAGTCTGCTCTTTGCAAACAATTGCAGCAAACCGAATTATCCATTGCCCAAATTGTAGCATTTGAATAGCAATTTTAAAATTACCATTTGCAAATAATGTTATTATTTATAAATTGAATACTTAAAATTGATGAAAAATAGCGAAGAATGAATTTGTATTTATGCCCCATATTTATTATTTTATATAAATAATAAAAAATAATTTTATTTATTTAATTTTAATAAATAAATTATGACAATTAATTATGACAAGATTATAATTGATTGCACAATGGCCCATTTGAGGGAACCGAAGATTGTATCAAATGAATAATAAATTATGCTTATTCAAAAAAAAAAATGAATAGTAGCTATCCACACAGGTACGTCACTTGCTAAAACTTTTATGATATAACAAGTAAAAAATGTCACATTTCAACAGGCCGTCATTTCTGCTTTAGATTTTTATCTGTATATTTAGAAATGTTTCTAAACACTTGAAAGAGCAGTCATTTTGTAAACATACATATTTTATATCTCTCTTTATGGTCTCACTCTCCTTAAATAAAAGTTAGACGATATTAAAGAGACCTGCGCTGGCATTTGCCAGTACTTTTGCTAATGATCCTTTTTGGTGAAGCTGTAGTACTGATTTTGTACACTATGATGTTACTAGAAATTTTTTAGTACATCATTCACATTGATTCATTCATTGATTGCCGTCTGCCAGTCGTCCTCTGCATCCAGTAGTGGGAGGGATCTGGCACTGATGAGTCATTGTGATGACGAAACGGCATTCGTCATTCTTTCGCGTCTGGCTTACATGTTTTACAAGAAATTCACGCGGAATGGTCTCACTCTCCTTAAATAAAAGTTAGCCGATATTAAAGAGACCTGCGCTGGCATTTGCCAGTGCTTTTGCTAATGATCCTTTTTGGTGAAGCTGTAGTACTGATTTTGTACACTATGATGTTACTAGAAAATTTTCTAGTACATCATTCACATTGATTCATTCATTGATTGCCGACTGCCAGTCCTTCTCTGCATCCAGCAGATTGAGGGATCTGGCACTGATGAGTCATTGTAATGACGAAACGGCATTCGTCATTCTTTCGCGTCGGGCTTATATGATTACTAAAAAATATAGATTACGCAGACATAAAAGATGCATTAGATAGATATACATATATATGCCATCATAATGCCTATCTAACAAAACTTCAACCATCAAGTAAATATAAATATACGGATAACTATTTTAAAGAATAATTATTATTAGTCAAATCAGAAATCAAAGATCCAACTTCATCCAATTTCTGTTTTAGATTTTTATCGGTATATTTAGAAATGTGTTTCTAAACATTTGAAAGAGCAGTCATTTTGTAAACATACATATTTTATAATGTATTATATTAATACTGTCAGTTTGAATATTCGCGTATTATACTTTGATATATTGCATATATTTTACAATATTATCATCTATTAAAAATATTACTAGATTGTTATTTTGATAACAATTTAAATACATCTCTATATTTAATATCAAATTAAAATGTTGAATAGTTATTGTCTGATTAAATAATATTTTTTGAACTAAATAAGAAACTCTTTTTATTGATCACAGCATCAAATAAATATTTGTAAAATACATCAAAGATATAATATATAATATATTTTATATATTATATATTTTATGTGATATAAAATGTGTGGCTGGATGTATGATTCATCGAACATCAGTCTCAAGTTTTATATTATCTTTTAAAATAAAACAATATTGTTAATTTAACATATAATAAGTTACTCTTAATCGTTGTACATTTTTTAAAATTTTAAATCTGTTTTACATGCATTTGTTATGCTATAAAAACGATTTCGTTTAATATATTTATTTTCTTTTAATTTTTATAAAATAATTGACAAGAGACAGCTTTCATTAAATTAAGAAATATATAAAAACATAAAAATTATATATTTCTTATTAAAGTTATCGTTTTACTAAATTCTGATTTGTAAAGTACAAGCTCAAATGAAAAACAATTGTGATTTTGATAGAAAAATAGAATTACTTAAAATTAATTTAAATAAAATAGCGATATTCAGTTTTAAAATACTTCGCATCAAAAATTAGCACAAATTAGAATAGTGTCAATATTTTGCAATTAATTTTAAATATAACAATTTTAACTAAGCAAAAATTTGATATTTTGTTAATTACAAATTATATTATAAATTATATGTAAATTATATTATATTCTGGTATAATAATATTTTATTATATATTATTAATATAATCTAAACATTTTATATTATCAAATCAAAATTTTAAAAATTTTAAAATTATTAAATATCGAAATTTTCTAGACCAGAACATTAATACATTTTAGAGCATTAATTCTTGATCTTTAATTTAGTTTTTTTTCGCTGATCAGTTACTGGATCAACGAAGAATGATCCGTTGCGATCATTCAAGGCTGAGGGGATTCACGATCACGTATTATACGATTATTTAAAATCTGAAGCTGTCCATAAAAATAGCGGTATATTTGAATCATATGAGAGGACGTACTCATAAGGTTCACAGCTAAAAATACAGCAGATGTAGGGGTGATTTGGATAAGCCGTACTAAATTCCATAGCATAAACGACATTTTGAATGTAAAAGAAAAAACTAATTGGTAAAAATCGAAAAAACTAAACTAGTTGCATAATAAGTATAATAATATTAAATTTCATTCATTTAATTTAAATAAAATAAAAATCTGCAATTTACTAAAAATTAAGTATAATTTGATATTTTAAAATATGTATTTTTATACAGAAATAAAAACAGCATTTATGAATTTAAATATTCAGGAACGATCAGGTATAATTAAAAGATAAAATTATTTTGATATTTCGCTAGTAACTACTAGCATCTTCAGAAATTAGAAACTCTATTTCTAATTTCTTCAGAAATTAAAAATATAAAATTATTAATTTTATATTAGGTTTTGGATCCTATTCCTCGACTCAGCATAGCAGCGAGGCCAAAGATTACTAATTAATTATTACTTTTTGATATTGATACAACAATAATACATATGTTCAACAAATAATATATAAAAACTCGATTGCATCCCTAAGCTAAAATACTTCTGGTTGAAATAATATACAGAAAATTATATACAGAAATCTATATATATACAGAAAATATATATATATTTATAAAAATAGAAAATTTATATATATGTGGTATTGAATCGGTTGTTCACAAGATCACCCATTGATGATGCTTTCTATTTAATAATATTAATTAAGATCGTGATAATAATGTAATAAACACAATTTATTTCAAAGCTTTTGGATAACCCTTCTTCAGCAACGATTTCAAAAACACTTCTGTGTGAGTTAGAAAATTACACGTATATATACATTGAATCCGGAAGAGTTTTGATCAATTTTCTTATTAGGGTAAATTTTATATATGTTCTGTATTGAGTTGTTTATCTGTTATTAGTTGACCTATCCAAAATAGTTCTTTTCGTTTTCGCTTTTCCGTATCGTCCATGTTTCCGTCAAGAATTGTAGTTTTCATCTGATGTTCTGGATATTCAATGCAGTGTCGTGCTGCCCCATCGTTTTTAAGTCGTTTATGAGCAATATCCGATCGTCTGGTAAGATCCCTTATGTTCATCTGTCCACCTGTTTGACCAACATAGGTTGCTGAACATTCAATGCGTTTACACGCGTAAACTACACCTTTGCTTTTGCAGTTGAAATTACCTCGTATCTTATAGGATAGTTCTGTTTTTGGATTATGAAACTTAGTGCACATCTCCATTTCCTTACAGCACTTGCATTTCTTATCATTGTACGGTTTGCTTTCACCTGATTGATTCTGTTGATTAGAGTTAATTATATTAAGAATAGTTCTCTCTTTTTTGAAAGCTATTTGTGGGGATTTTGTGTTTACTGCTAGTATTATCAATATGGTTCAATGCCTTTGCAACATCATTTTGTAATCTATTAAGCGCTGGATGGTATGTGAATTGTGCATAAAACTTGTTTTGGTTTGCTTTTTCCTTTGTTTTCGTCTTCAAGATAGTTTCTCTCGACATACTGTCTACTTCGCGTATTTGTCTTTGAATTTGTTTTATTCTGTATCCACGTTCTTTTAATTCTTTAATCAGTTTGTGAATATTAGTATTGTAATCGCTAGTCGTTGAGCATATCTTTTTTACACGTATTACTTCATTTTTAATAACTAACCGTTTTACTTTATTTGGCATACAACTCGTGCATGGAGTAGAGCTCTGGTGCCTTCAAATTTGCGGTGTATAGTTGTTTGCCAGTTGTTACCGTCATCTTTGAACATTTCTACGTCTAGAAATGTAACTTTTTCTTGAATTGCTTGTGTGAATTTTAGTTCACTCGCGGTATTTAAAGTTGTAATAAATTGTTCGAGATTTTCCATTTTATGCGTCCATACGATGAACATATCATCTATGTACCGCCAACATACTAACGGTTTATTTACAGACGTTTTAAGCATTAGTTCTTCTATGTGAGCTACATAGAGTCCAGCAAATACTGGGGCTACAGGGCTTCCCATTGCTGTACCTATTTGTTGGTGATACAAACATTCATCGAATGTAGACGACTAGTGTGTACCTCATTCTACTGATGAGTGTTGCCGGGTACTCATCATTTCGATGCTGAAGTGGTCGTCTAGAAGTGACATGGTGACTGAAAGTCGTGAATCAAAGTCCACTCTATGAATCAACACCATTTAGTATAAATGCCGTATTTCGTAAGAAATACTAGACAGTTGTTTACTCAGCACATCCGTGCACTACTATTATACTTGCCGTATCCATTTAGGATCCTACAAGTGCAGCGACAATTCAGCAACAACCTCTGCCTAGTGTTTAAGGATGGTTCACACTGCAATTCGATCTGGTTAAGAACGAAAGCCTCAGACAATTAAGCAGTGTCGGAAACGCATTTATTCACAATGTCACAAGTCAACCGAAACGACCAGTGTGTACCTCATTCTACTGATGAGTGTTGCCGGGTACTCATCATTTCGATGCTGAAGTGGTCGTCTAGAAGTGACATGGTGACTGAAAGTCGTGACTCAAAGTCCAGTCTATGAAGCAACACCATTTAGTATAAATGCCGTATTTCGTAAGAAATACTGAACAGTTGTTTACTCAGCACATCCGTGCACTACTATTATACTTGCCGTATCCATTTAGGATCCTACAAGTGCAGCGACAATTCAGTAACAACCTCTGCCTAGTGTTTAAGGATCGTCCGCCCAGCAATTCGATCTGGTTAAGAGCGTAAGCCTCAGACAATTAAGCAAAGTGTCGGAAACGCCATTATTCACAATGTCACACAGGCAACCGAAACGATCAGTGTGCACCTCATTCTACTGATAAATTTTGCCGGCTACTAATCATTTCGATGCTGAAGTGGTCGTCTAGAAGTGACATGGCGACTGAAAGTCGTGAATCAAAGTCCAGTCTATGAATCAACACCATTTAGTATAAATGCCGTATTTCGTAAGAAATACTGGACAGTTGTTTACTCAGCACATCCGTGCACTACTATTATACTTGCCGTATCCATTTAGGATCCTACAAGTGCAGCGACAATTCAGTAACAACCTCTGCCTAGTGTTTAAGGATCGTCCGCCCAGCAATTCGATCTGGTTAAGAGCGAAAGCCTCAGACAATTAAGCAGTATCGGAAACGCCTTTATTCACAATGTCACACAGGCAACCGAAACGACCAGTGTGTACCTTATTCTACTGATGAGTGTTGCCGGCTACTCATCATTTCAATGTTGAAGTGGTCGTCTAGAAGTGACATGGTGACTGAAAGTCGTGAATCAAAGTCCAGTCTATGAAGCAACACCATTTAGTATAAATGCCGTATTTCGTAAGAAATCCTGGACCGTTGTTTACTCAGCACATCCGTGCACTACTATTATATATACCACTGGATAAGCTAGCCTATTGGATGTTACGTTGGAAGCGCGGTACAGACGACCTAAGTTCGAATCCGATCAGCACCAATGTACGGACTAATCAGATAATAACGGTCGAAACGTGAAATGTAGATCTGGGTCAGCAGCTGATGAGACCCACCCAGGCTGATTAGTAGCGTCCTGCTGTATCGAGAATAGCAACAATACCTGTGGGGATAATGTCGTGCCACAACCATAAGAATTGCTGCTTAGAAATGCAATCAAATCAAATTAAAATCATTCATAGCAGGTGACATATGAAAAGCAGTGATCCGGTTAGCGGATCACACACATAAGGTATGTTTCTGAGAGATCGTTAGGATACAATCCCCTACCAAACTTAATATGCAAAAATGTATATCTGGACTACTAGAGCAGCTAGCCTAGTTGATGTTACGTTGGAAGCGCGACATATAAGGTCAAACGTATATTGACATATATTTTAAAGAATAATTGCATTTCCTGCATAATTTATATTGAGGTTTAGGTCCTCCTTTGCACCCAGCACTAGGAGGTACCCGTCACTGATGAGACACAATATGTCGAAACAGCAACAACGCTACGTTGCTTGTTTTCTATAAATTCTTCCAGCCCTCCACCTCAATATGAAATATGCAGGAAATGCAATTATTCTTTAAAATTCATTAAACCGATAAATGGAGAATCCAGTATTGGCATCTTGCCTTATTTGCGCTCTACAAGAGTGTTAAAATCCCTGGAATGAATACAGGTTATACTGCATCCTGTGAATATTCCATGTGTATGGATTTATACCTGAAGGATATTGCGTTGGTTGTCTGTAGATCCTCATCTTCACCTAGTAGTGGAAGGTACCAGTCACTGATGATACAAAATATGTCGAAACAGCAACACTAGGTTGCTTGTTTTCTATAAATTCTTCCTGCCCTCCACCTCAATATTGACATATATCTTCGACATATATTGACATACCCAGTAAGCTTTTCGTTGTCTACTAGATTTTATTCTTGGCTATTATACAACATATTTATAACTCAGATCAGCTAATAAGTCTACGTATTTTATAAAATTATGATAAATAAAATAAATAATTATATAATAAATAATTAAATAATAATAAATAATAAATAATTTAATAATATTACTTTTGTATGAGATTTATCAAAAATATGGAAATAGGACAAGTATCATCAAAATATCATATCTTGACTTAAAAAGATCTTTCAAATAATAAATAATCATTATTTAAGATTTTATATAATTTATATTTATAAAATTTAAAATTGAAATTTAATATAAAAATCAATCTTTATGTATTTCCTGATAAATAATAGACGATATATCAGAATAATGATTACTGGTCATCAGGTTTCGGCACCTGATGACCATTAATCAACACAACATAGCAGCGGAACATAATTATTTACTTTGAATGATTAATTCAAAGTAAATATTTAATATTTAATATTAAATAATTAATATAAATTATTCGCATAATAGTCGCATTCTGTCTGCTATTTCCCGGTATGAAATCATGCAATTGTCGTTACGCTAAATTAAATAACTTAAGCCAGTGGTTCCGATGCTTGTAAATCCATGTATATCATCGTATAAATAAATAATTATAAGATTTTATATAATTTATATTTATATAAATCTAAATTTAAAATTTTAATAAATTTTTATAAATTGATTAATAAATGGCAGACGACGTATCAGATTAAGGATTAGAGGTAATCAGGAGGAACTACTAATTATATGAACTGCTGATTAGAGGAGCTGCTGATTGGAGGTCATAAGAATAAACTCCTGTGTTATAAGATTTCGATCCCCCCAAAAAAAGATTTTCATAATTTAAAATCAAACTAAAGTCGATTCAATTAACGGAACAGAAAGATTAAATCAGATGATTGAGTCGACGTATTATATTACTATAATATATTAAATTCATTATAGTATATAATATATATTAAGTATTATATATATTACATACATATGAAATGTAGAGTTCGATATTTCGCGGACTAACTACAAGCGTCCTTAGAAATGATGTTTTTAATTAATGGGATTATTAATAAAGGCAATATTTAAAGGATAAAAACGATTATTGAGATATGAAATAAAAGTATTATGAGTTAATTTTTATTAATAAAAATCGTCTATTGAAAAATGATAAGCGCATAATTAATTTGACCTTAACTGCAGCGAAACTTGATATCTACTTAAAAATTTCAATTTGAAAAATCTTTGTAAGCAAATAATTTTACATCATCCACAAGAGCTACAGGGTGAAGCGACATAAGCTACATATTTTATAGAAAATTAAATTCGATAAAATATTTGATAGATAAGGAATACAAGTTAAGGATAAAATATGTCTAATGTATTTAGTAGGTTAGCTTAAACTATAACTTTAACTATTTATATTATTAATTTCATTTATAGTAATAATTAATACTAAAGGAAATCAGCTTATATAAATGATAATTTTTTATTTAGAAAAATTAAAGCATTTAAAATTTAAAGTTTTATATAAAAAATTATCAAAATTATTTTTCTAAATAAAAAGCATTTATTTAATTTTTTTATAATTTACCATAAATATTTCATAATAGGAAAAAATATACACTCCAGGTTTTTTTGTGATTTTTACGATAAATGTATATCTATAAATTATGGAGATATAGGAAAAAGCGTGTTTCTCGTTTTTGTAAAAATATATAATATTTTTATATTAGTATTTAATATTAAATATTATATATTAATTATGTATTAAATATAATATTATCTGGCTTGATTGAATGCATGTATAAGTTAATTTTATGTATGCTAAATCAGTTTTAATGCTATTGAATAAGGAAGTAACGTGATGCTTCCTAATGCAATAAAAGCATAAACAAATTCAAGCACAATTAAAATTGTTACTTATAAATGCCTGAATTTTTAAAAAACGAGTGCATCAATTATTTTGTTGTATATATTTAATCATCGCATGCCTAATTGCCTTATGTAATCATATCAACGATACTTCAAAGTATGAACAATCCTTTTGGATTGTCCATATTTTGATTAATCCAACGATTAACAATCCCTCATAATTCACATTTTCGTTAAAAGATCAATGAATATAATTCTTGTATGAATATATGGGAAATTTTAATTTCGGCAATGCACGATGTGGGCAACCAAAACTGTTTAATATTTTAACTAAGAAAATTTTTATTAAGACAAAGGTTTATTCAAAACTTTGTCATTTATCAACTTTGTCGTTTTATCAAATACCAATACAAATGACTACGTAATTAGTAGCGAAAATATATTTAGTCTTCATTTACCATAAAGAATGATGTCAAATGATTGTGCAATTTAACACGAAATCAGAAGAATATAATAAAATTATCCATTAAAATTATTATTTTCTTAGTGAATATTGATGAATAATATTATTTTATAGGCAAACTAGAAATACAAAAAGTTACAATTAGATGGTTTCATTGTTGTACACAATCTTTAAGTGTAAAAAATCGTAAATTATAAAATAAAATCAATTATACCTAAATTAAAATAATGAGTAAGTTCGGATCGATCGTCTTCGTAAACATAGTCCATAAACTTTGTACCAGCGTCGATGTCTATTTTGCAAAGACCGTGTATCTCACTAAAATTATAAGTTTTAAATTATCTTCATCATAAATGTTAATTCATATAACTTCAAAGCAAATTCCCCTTTCCATAAATGTAACATCGCCATAATATTTTGTAATTTTATTGATCTCAGATAGGAGTCGGTGAGATTAAAAATAAAACTCTGCACAAGTTTGTTAGAAAACACAAAAAGAAAACGAAATATATGATTTTTTGATTTTTAATAACTTGAGATTTTTAATTATTTTTAATACAAAAAGAAAACAAAATATACCATTTTTTGATTTTTAATAACTTGAGATTTTTAAATATTGTATTATCTACAAAAAATATACTTTGTTATATTTAATAATACATCCCATTAAGAAAAATAAAAATATATGAATGTTTATTTTTAATAAATAAAAATAAACTTTGTTATTCTTCATTTTCTTTATCTCGTAAATTTAAAATAAGCGAGTAAATTTAAAATAAACTTTGAACTTACAACATTAAGCATATATTTATAAACATATATTTCTATATATTATAGTTTATTTCCAAATAAATACTAATAAATAGAAATCATTTTTTATTCAATAAAAAATTATTTAGTATACAATATAAGTAATATATTACAAAATTATAAATAAATATTTGAATAAATAGATTAATACTATAAGAGATCAAAATAATAGATGACATGTGAACTGTAGCATAAATAGATGAAAGAGTTAAAAATAATTGAAAATATGAAATTAAAAATAAATTAGATATTTGTAATTGTTTTAATGCTGTTTATACAATTTGTAAATTTAAAAATGTAAAATCGACATTAAATGAAATATTAAGCACTTATAGCAACTATCAAAGTTTTTAAACAATAAAAATGGAATTCAAATATGTTTATTTTCAATAAAAATAAAAATAATTAATTAAATTATTATAAAATATAATATTTTATATTTATGTATTTGTATCTGTTCAACGCAAATCAAGAAAAAACTTACCACGCATTTATCTGTTGTATAGTCGTACTCGGAAGACTCAGAATTGTTGTGAATTTACCAAACCCAAATAAGGATCTAGGCTGGGGTGAAAGACTAAGTTTACTTGCTCTTGCCAAGCAAGCTAATCCAGAAGGCGCAGAATTTGGTTTGCCTTTATAGTACAGTAGAGTTATAAACATAAGTGTGTGAAATACTTTTTAAGATAATATCTTCGCTAACTGAACCTCTACCCATCTCATCTCCTTTCTGTCTTAACAAGGCAACATGCATGATAACTCGACGGTAATTTGAGTGACCTAATTTCTCATGCTCCAAGTTTCTGAATATATAATATTTATATCAATATATTTACCTTTGCATATCATCCAGCATTCGAATATCTTTGGAAATATTATAGGATAATTATCTACAATAATTATATCAAAATAATATTTAATATTTTATTTTGTAAAATAAGTTTTGAAAACGCTTTCTTCAACAGTATGTAGACTAGACTTTTAACTGAAATGAATATTTTGGAAATTTTAATAATTACAAAAGGAGATACTATAAAAATTTGATATTATTTGATAAAAAATACTTGGTATTTACCGTTTACTAAAAATACTATTTACTATTTAGTATATATAATATACTAATATTATAAAACAACTTTAAGAGATAATAAACTAAAAGATCTTTTTGTAAATATAAGAAGTTTTTCTAAAGATATCATATGCTCAACAAATCAAAAATTAATTAACGACTATGACAGGCTAAGTTGTATAATAGACAGTTATTGCAATACAAAATGCTATAATCATACAATAAATGTAAATAATAACAATAGAAAATATACATTAACCATAAACTTCATTAATAAATGTATAGATAACATAAATATAGCCAGACTTTAAATAATTCTAAAAGTAAAGAAATAATAGGGTCAGATTTAAGTAAATATATTTCTAAAATAAGGTATAAACTCCTACCACCATTAGGACGAAAAATTTGTAATTATAATAAAGAATTAAAATCAATATGTAACGATAATATTAGAAACATAATGGAAACAGAATGCAATTGTAAAAGTCTTAGTTTTGATAAAATAAATGAACATATATGCACCCATAATCTAGAATTAATTGAAAATTGTGAATTAAGAAAGCTGCTATCAAAAGGGTATAAATATAGATTAAATAATAACAACGACAAAAATAAAATTTACAGTTCGTTATATAATAACTTAAATGATTACTTTAGTAAGCTGATTAATAGTGAAAGCTCGAATATATCAAAGATAAAAATTTGGAAAGATTATATATTTGATAAAATTAAAAATAAAATGAAAATAACAAACAATTATAAAAGGAAAGATAAAATTAATAAAGATATGTAAACAGAACTTACTAAATGAAAGCATAACTATTAAAGGATAACTATAATAACAACTATTGATAAAGCTAGTAATAACTTTGTCTTCACATGCAAAAAGCTTTATTATGATATACTAATAAAAGAGATTAATTCTAATGATTTAAATGTAAATCCAACATATGAATGTAGTGATTTAAGTTTAGAAACAATTATTACAAGTCACTGTTCTATAATGGATAAGAAGGGTATAAAAATTGAATCAGATAATAAAACTATACCTATATTATATCAGAATCCAAAATTACATAAAAATCCAATAAAACCTAAGTTCATATGTAGTGCGTTTAAATGTACATTAAAACAACTTTCTGATTATATAAATTAAATACTTAAAGCAATTAAAGCACACTTTAAAAAATATTGCAAGGTAATCGAAATTAATACTGGTATAAAACACTATTTCAGTATTAATTCTACAAAAGAATTTTTAGAACACACAAAAGGAATAAATTTTCAAAATATAAATACATACGATTTTAGTACGCTTTATACAAATCTAGATTTAGTAGATATTAAAGAAGCGTTAGTAAAATTAATTAATCTTATATTCGTTAAAATATATACATATATGTTATAATAACTATAACGCATATCTAACCAAAATTATACCAACAAGTAAATATAAATATATGGATAAAATTGAATTATTAGAATCCTTAAATATTTTAATAAATCAAAATTATTTAAAGGTAGATACATCTATATTTAGACGAAAAGGATGTTCAAATAGGAGGTAATAGTAGCCCGATTATTGCTGACTTATTTTTAAGCTTTATAGAATATGAATTTGTTCATAACTGTTTAAAAGAATAAATCTAAATTATATAAAGATGGCTAATAAATATTATACTTTATATTATAAATAATCAAATTTCATCATAGGAAATACGTTCTTAGCACGTATTGTTCCTCGCTGATATGTTGGGTTGAGGAATTAGGGGCCGAAACCTGTTGGGCCGAAACGTAGACTCAGTCATCTGATCTGATTATTTATTTGAATAGCTAAAGGCAATTCCAGCACAAAGAAATTTAGTAGTTCCTCCTGATGACCTATAATCCTTATTCTGATACAACATCTGTTATTTATTAGTGGTATCATACAAATTGACTTTTATTTTTAATTTCAATTTTATATTTTAACTTGATTTAAATTATAAAAAATCTTGTAACAATTATTTATTTTATTATTTAATTATAAAATTTTGATTTAGCGTAATTGTGCTTTGTCTAGCGGTTGCTGTTTACCAATACGCTAAATGGGTATACATTTGAAGGAATTATCAAAATGCGTATTTGGATCACTAAAATATAGAATGAACAATGTGTGTCAGGCTTCAAATAATATTATAATTATTAGACTCCTAATAATTATTTATAATTATATTAAATACGTATACTCAGTTAGCTGATTTGATTTGCTTCCGAAAAGAGTAGAAAGTGCAACTCTACTTATTCTCTCTAATCGTATATAAAGTTGAAATGTCATTGCACAATTGTGTTTCAATTAACCCTACTTCCACACATTTTTATTTTCGTATTTCACTATCGTTTCTTAATCTAAACTCATTTGCTGAGACGGGCATACTTGACCACGATTTTGCCAGTTGCCAACATAAAACATCTGAACCAATCCTGAATGATATGAACCAATCTGAACCAATCCAGAATAGTATCTCCCTTTATAAAAGGGGATACTATAAGAATTTGATAAAAAATAATATAAAAAATACTAAAGATAGTAGTTGAGTGTAGTATTAATAGAAAATTTTAAAAATTTAAAATTTATTATAAATGACAAAAACAATTATGAGTATAAAAATATCAGTACGACATTTTCCAGTTGTCTTCGGCAACTGGGAAAATCAATTATTTTTGAAGAAAATAATTTATTCTGAAAAAATTAAATAATAATATATTCTAAATAATAGTTAGTTAGTAAATTTTTTAAATGAGTTAATAACATTAAAATGAATCTAACATTCAAATATTTTATTGTTAGATTACGAATTACATTTAGCTAAACCGATATTGGCAGTGAACTACTATCGGTTTAGGTATATACCAATACCCGAACCAAACTATATGATTGGATAATGTATTTTTTTAATGTTACGGTGAATGTTGTGTTAGTTCAAGTGACTACCTTATCGACTGCCTGTGCGTTTATTAATTTTTGCAAAAAAAATTAAAATTTTTTAAATGTTTGTCTATTTTAATGCAAAAATTAATGAATGATTTGAAAACTTATGACTTCGTTACAATATGGCCATATTTTTGTTTGAAAATGGATAATTTAGACATATTTGGAAATCTATAAAAATTTTTCAAAAAAATTCTTATTTAATTCTTATTTTTTTGTTAAATAACATTCGACGACTTAAATTTAATCATTGACAACTTCAAATTTAAATCTGTTATAGTAAGAAAATGTTACCAAATTGTTTTGAAACTTTGCAACTTTGATGACAGTGCTCGTTGATCTAATCATATCTATAAGGCAACAGCAGTACGCTACATTTCAGTATTGGTGGACCTCATCAGCAACTAATCCAATACCTACGTTTCACGTTACGGTCCTTTTAATTTTGGCTGACGATCACTCGACTTGTCTGCTATTGTTGGCAGTTAGATTTAATGAAATAATTTCGTCTTACATTCGGCAAATTTAATTGAAATCATTTCTGATTTCATATTGAATTAGCGATGGTAGGAGAACGTGCAACTTTCATTTTGAAAACCTACCCGTTTTTGCAATTAATTGCGATTTTCAAATTTTCATTCAATCCAATTTCCAATAAAGCAGACGAGTCGAATGATCGCCAGCCAACATTAAAAAGACCGAAACATGAAACGTTGGTATTAGATCAGTAGCTGATGAGGTTCACCAATACTGAAATGTAGCGTACTTCTGTTGGCTTATAGGATTGAAGCAAAGTGCATTGTAATCAAAAAATATCAATTGTTCTAATTAGCATAAACTTAAAAAATAATTTGAGTTGAATATATTACTAAAATAATAATTTAACACAATAACTTACTGTTTAAACATGAAAGCGCCGTTTGCATGGAAGGATAATCATCTTCGGCCAAAAATTCAAATATTGCTCTGTCTATCATTTCAGCCTTAATTTTAGACAAAAATTAATTTTAGAAAACAAATTTAAAGAAATATTCGTTTTTATCGAACAAATACGATATTAGGCTGAAGGATAGGAATTAAAAGCAAATACTATAGAAAAGATTATATAACCGTATTATACTAAAGCCTTATTGGCACGCGTTTTTTGGACAATAAAAGTGATGCTCGTTGAGTCTATCCCATTCCATATCGTATTTCTTGCCTATATTTCGTAGAACGAATGCATTATGGGCAATGTGAGTAGTTTTAATGTATTGATGTCGCTTAAGGAGAGATTTCTAGAATTCAACAAGAGTAAATGTACAAGATAGAAGTTACAAGAACGACATCTACAAAATCCCGGCTTGACGACATTGATCAGTATTTGTTATGATAGCGTGAAGCAAAACACGCCAATTGGTGCATTAGCAATTTGCTGCTTTCTTGGATATATAGTGAAGTGTGCTGAACTTTTCTTGAGCATATATAATGGAGTGTGGTGGAGCTTACATTGTGGCAGAATTCCCATGTGTTTTGGGTTTAACAAATTGCTTATCTTTACTGAAAGAGGAATGAAACGAAATAAGGCGATAAACATGGAGGAGATCATTGAAGAAACCTAACACGTTTGACAAACCATCATTTACATTGATCTAATTATCGATAATTTCGAACTTTGAGATCCCGATCGATAAGTGTAAGGCAGTACATCACAATTTGGTGTAATAATTTATCAAAACGACTAATTATATAATTTATTATATAATTGCACATGAAACTTTTATTACTGTCACTGACCGAAATTGATACACAGCCAGATTACCAATGATCAACTGATCGTTGAAACTATTACCTTTGCTGATTGCACACTATTATGCTATTTAGTTAATTAGCATATAAAGGAGAAACCTAAATTATAAAAATTCTGATTGCATGTAACAGTCAGATTTTTTTATAAATCAGATTGGATCCATCTCTTTTTTGTTGAGTTTACATCTTAAATTTTTATTTTAGTATTTTGCCCATAACAAAGAGTTTAGTGCCAAATAAATACCTCTGCATTATTATATATTACATATTTTATAAATATTATTTTATATTAATAAATTAATATAATTATTTTATTGTAAATATTTGATTTTGACCTATTTTTCTTCTTTTAAATGAAAATTTTTATTGCACATGCAACTTTCATTACTGTCACTGACCGAAATTGATACTCTATTAAATAACTATTGATCCTCTGCTCAATAAATCTGGTAAATTTTCTGATTGCACAATATTTTGCTGTAAAATTTTTATTTTTGTATTTTGACTGTAAGCTTAAGTGATTGATAATTCAGAAAGTGAAAATAAATCATTTGCTTAATTCATTTGGTCAAAAACCGAAAAACCCACGAACTCTGGTGAAAGAGAAGTTGAATATTCAGTTTTTTAATAAACATTTAAATATTTATTTAAATATTAAAATTAAAATATCAAGTTTAAGCACATATTTGTTTTACATTCGTTTTACCTCATGCAACAATTGTTCAATTATAAAGTTGAAATATAAACTAAAAATATAAAAATGACTTACACTGATGAAGTCTAGGTGACTCTGTACAGTGGCTGACACGTATCTTATCATTCCATCTGGACTGATTATTAATACAAATCCATTAAGAGATGGCTATAATTATAAAGTTTACAGAAAAATATTGATCCAAATATACATTATGAGCCAAATATTATGCATTAATTATATACACATTTAAATTTTTGAAAGAACTGAACTAACCAACCAAAACAAAATTAATTTATTAGAGTAAAATACGTTTCGGTCCTGATATCTTCTTTGATTGTTACTTCAAAAGCAGTCGAAACGTACCCTAACCACTTCAGCCGACTGACGATGACTGCCGGGTGGTTAGGAACGTCTCGGTGTTATACATTAGACTGACGGAGCTGATGATCGGAGTCCAGTTATTTAGCAGCAAATATGGATTAAAAATCAATCGTAGCCAGCTTTGGCTCCTGGACCACAGTTTCAAGCGATTTTTCGCAATAACAATTTATAAAATGACGCATTCCTTTTGTAATCCTGTGAAAAGTTCAATGCCCTCGTAATCAACGGATACGCATTTGTGCCTTATATAAAGAATAACTAGAAGGTCCACACATGCAGCAAGCTAGTAAAAACGCTTCTGCACATGAGCTTCGTATAGCATCGTGAGGAATTGCTGGTGTTTTTTATAGTTATCACAAAAGCAGTCGAAACGTACCCTAACCACTTCATCCGACTGACGATGACTGCTGGGTGGTTAGGATCGTCTCGGAGTGATACATTAGACTAATGGAGCTGATGACCGAAGTCCAGTTATTTAGCAGCAAATATAGATTAAAAATCAACCGTAGCCAGTTTTGGCTCCTCGACCACAGTTTCAAGCGATTTTTCGCAATAACAATTTATAAAATGACGCATTCCTTTTGTAATCCTGTGAGAAGTTCAGTGCCCTCGTAATCAACGGATACGCATTTGTGCCTTATATAAAGAATAACTAGAAGGTCCACACATGCAGCAAGCTAGTAAAAACGCTTCTGCACATGAGCTTCGTATAGCATCGTGAGGAATTGCTGGTGTTTTTTATAGCTATCACAAAAGCAGTCGAAACGTACCCTAACCACTTCATCCGACTGACGATGACTGCTGGGTGGTTAGGATCGTCTCGGAGTGATACATTAGACTAATGGAGCTGATGACCGAAATCCAGTTATTTAGCAGCAAATATGGATTAAAAATCAACCGTAGCCAGTTTTGGCTCCTCGACCACAGTTTCAAGCGATTTTTCGCAATAACAATTTATAAAATGACGCATTCCTTTTGTAATCCTGTGAGAAGTTCAGTGCCCTCGTAATCAACGGATATGCATTTGTGCCTTATATAAAGAAAAACTAGAAGGTCCACACATGCAGCAAGCTAGTAAAAACGCTTCTGCACATGAGCTTCGTATAGCATCGTGAGGAATTGCTGGTGCCTTTATAGTTAAAAAAGGATTTATTTTAACGTGGCAAATGCGTGCCAGCGCACGCTTACATGACCACACAAAAAAAACAAGACTGTGAATCAGGTGTCGAGAAGGTGTGCACGGAGGTGTTTGAATACAATAAAGGAGAGGGCGCGGCGGACGTCGAGAAAGAGTTGATTTCAGGCGAGTGAGGCGGCGACGAGGAAGGATCGGAGACCGTAGTTGTTGGAGTAATTAGGAACGTGGAGTAAGAAGGTATGACAGGAACGAAGCGATAGCGAGGTGGGGCGAGTATCGTCTAAGAAAGAAGGGTTAATGAACGATGGGGAGCCGACAGCGATGAGACGAAAGGTAACGAGAAGAAGGCGGAGTTTGATGCGGATGTGAATGGTGGGCCAGGAGAGTTGGGCAAAATATGTGGATGTGTGGTCGAAGCGACGGAGACGAAAGAGCACTCGAACGGCGGTGTTGATTATTCGTTGTAGGGGTAGGATGATGGATTTTGGAGAATTGGCGAAAAGGCTAAGGCAGTAATCGATTTTAGGGAAAAGAAGCGATGAAATAAGAGACATACAAGAACGGAAGTCGATAAGGGGGCGGATACGGCGGATGTCACGAAGAATTAAGTTAGACGAGCGGACCTTGTCACGGACGAAGGGTTTAAGGGAAAGGTGATCATCGAAATGGAAGCCTAAGAAAGTGAGATTGTGGACTATGGGGATGATCGATGAGGCAAAATATACAGTTGAAAGAGATATGTTTGGTTTACGAGGTAAGATCCACATTATTTTGGACTTTTCAGGGTTTAGAACAAGATAGAGATTGGAGAGACGTTTGTAGATAGAAGAAAGACAGTTGGAGGCAGAAATGCCGATATCGTGTATGCGATGTGCGGGTGCATGAGCATAGATTAGAATGTCATCGGCGTATTGCATGACGTTAAAGGAGTAAGGTTTGATAAACGGAGAGAGATCGCCAAGCAGAAGAGAGAAAAGCAGGGGACCTAGGACTGAACCTTGTGGGACCCCGCAAAAAATAGGGATGGGAGGGGAGGATGATGAATTAGAACAGACGCGAAAGGAACGGTCGGATAGATATGAGGCGAACCATGCTACGGAGGAGGAAGAAAAGCCGTAATCATAACGAAGGCGAGAAAGGAGGACGGAGTGGTCGACAATGTCGAATGCGGAGGAGAGGTCGAGGGAGATGAGAACACTATATAGAGCCTTGTCTCGAGAAATGAGTAAGTCGTTGTACACTTTTATGCATGCGATTTCTGTCGAGTGATTAGAGCGGAAAGGGGATTGGAAAGGAGGGTACAGATTGGATGAGGAGAGATAAGCGTTGATTTGTATTAAGATGAGGCGTTCTAAGAGCTTAGAAAGAGTAGGGAGTAGTGAAATAGAGCGATAGCTATAAGGAATGGAGGGGTCGAGCCATTGTTTCTTAAGTAGGGGACGAACGATTGCGGATTTCCAGTGTGAAGGGAAGATACGACTGCGGATGGACGAGTTAAACAAGGTTGTGAGAAATGGGGATATCGATGAGCATATAGATTTTAATATGTGAGTAGGCAGGGGATCGGCAGGTGAGGTTTTGTTGGGCAAGGACATGAGGACAGATGATACTTCTGTAGGTGATACAGGGAGAAGATGAAAGAGTTCCGGGAGGATGAGATTAGACTGGGCAGAGTGTGATAGGATGGAGACTGGGGTGTGAGAGAGCAACGTGGATACTTTAGTGTGGAGAAATGACGAATAATTATTGGCATTGATGTTGCACGGCGAAGAGGAGCGAGCAAGGATTGAGTTAAAAGTATGCCAGAGAGTCTTAGAGTTGAATGAAGTGATGATTTTATGCTGCCAGAAGGAGTTGCATTTGGTACGTAGTAGGTTGAGATGAGACCGGCGAAGAGCAAGATAGGAATCACGGAAAGACGGAGTGATCGAGCGGAAATCACGTCTGAGAGAGCGGTGATAGACTCGAAAAGCATGGCGGAGTCGACGCTTTGAGAGTAGGCATTGGATGTCAAACCATGGGGCACGGTGCAAGCGACGGTGTGGGTGAGACTTGAAGGGCAAGAGAATATTGAGAGTATATGTGAGTTCAGAGTCAAAAAGAAAGGCGAGATCATGAGGAGATTAATATGCTATTGTGAGTAATGATAGAGACGATTTGAGTAAAGCAGAGCGGAGAAGGGAGATGTCAAGATTTCTCCAAGGGCGATGTAGGATTGTAGGTGTGTGAGGAGGGGTGTGGTTGCGAGTGAGATCAAGGGTGATAAGAAAGTGATCGGATAGACCAGGATCAGAGATGGACAGTGAGGTGTAGGCAGCAAAATGATCGGGGACAGCGATGATGTCGAGTGCCCCACCAAGTATATGTGTGGGGGCAGTGGAGATTAGTTTGTAATTGTAGTTGGATAGAATGTTGATGAACCGGATGGAATCCGTGGAAGAGGGGCGGTCTAGGCGGATATTGAAGTCGCCTAGAACGAGTGAAGGGATTGAGGACAAAGAACAATGAGAAAGGAGGTCAGCGAGTTCGGTAAAAAATAAGGCTGTAGGAGCTGATGAACCAGGACGGTATACAATGGCGAGATCTAGAGTGATCGGGTTAGAATAACGACAAGTGAGCAATTCAAAAGAGCAAGGACTGAAAGGGGGATTGATTTTGCGAAGAGACGCTGGGTGACGCGCAAATGCGACGATGCCGCCATGATTAGAGGATTTAGAAGGGCATGAGCTGAGGGGGCGGGCGGATTCGACTAGGGAGCAACCGGCAGAGAGCAGACGGCGAATGGAAAGGTCGTCGGAATCTGAGTGCCAGGATTCGGTGAGGCAGAAGAGATCGATAGATTGCTTGGTGAATAGGTTGAGGATAAGATCGGATTTATTGAGAATAGATCTAGTGTTGAGGAGACCAAGGCGGAAACCGTGTGTTGTGGCGAAAGAGTCTAGTGGAGAAGACACATAGAAGAGATTGAGCGCCACCGAATTTTTGGACGGGTGTGGACAACTTGAAAATTTCCGTCTATGTTTCGGATGGAGAGTGATGTTTCGCCGTTTTCCTCGCGACGGCGTTTTTCGATGCGGGCTGAAGAGATTTGAGCGATTTCAGAAGGGGCGCGATCGGGGAAAATTCGAGTGGTTGAAGATGACATGAGTTTAAATCGTTGAGAGAGGACAGAAGACGCGTGAGAGCGATGCTTGAAAACAATTTTTAGGAGAGGGGGCTGGGAAGGATTAGATTGAGAAGATTTGTTTAGACGGATGAATGCGACAGGAGAAATGTCCTTGAAAAAGGATGGTTTGTCCGCAGGAACAATAGACGAGAGGATGGATCTGAAGGCGAAACATCGTAGTCTAGACGTGCTTGTGGAGATAAGGAGTTAGAAGGCGTGATATTAGTGACAATGACGCAACGATCGCGAGAAGCAAAGCGCTTCCGTAAAGGAGGACGACTGACGTGAGTAGGTGAGATCACGATAGAAGAGCTGGCAGTTGATGATTTGGAGGGATTTGGTTTGACGACGGGAGACATAGAGGATAATGATAATAAAGAGGGTGGCAAGCGATGTGAGGAAAGGTTATGAGTGGAAGGATAGTGGAGGTTGGTGGAGGTGATTTTGATTGATGGATGCAAGGTATTGAGGACGAGACGGGAAGGACGGGACGTGGGGTGTCGGGGAGTGAAAATACATTAGTTGTAACAATTTGCGGCTCCGTCACTGTCTCGGTAGATTTATCATAAACTTGACAAAATCCATCTTGCTGCGATACAATTTGCGGCAAAAGCAGTAGAAACGTACTCTAACGACTTCATCCGACTGACGATGACTGCTAGGTGGTTAGCACCGTCTCGGAGTGATACTTTAAACTGAAGGAGCTGATGATCGAAGTCCAGTTGTTTAGCAGCAAATATGGATTAAAAATCAATCGTAGCCAGTTTTGGCTTCTGGACCAC
>WNNJ02001671.1:0-19810 GCA_012934845.2 Pomphorhynchus laevis | reverse complement strand
ATTTATATATATATATATATATATATATATATATATATATATATATATATATAATTATATATATATATATATATATATATATATATATATATATATATATATATATATATATATATATATATATATAAACCGTACTTTTCGGGTTTGTTCTAACTCTTCTCTTTCTCATCTTTCTTCCATCCCGTCTGGTGTTCCACGAGGCTTCGTATTAGGCCCTATGCTTTTCTCTCTTCTTCTTGGTGATTTGTCTTCGATTTCTCATAAATTTAACTTCCATGTTATGCAATATGCTGATGACATTATCATATATGATCATGCACCTGCTTATCGTATTCATGATCTTAGTGTTTCTGCTTCCAACTGTCTTGCCTCAATTTTCAATCTTATTTCTTTTCTTTGTCTTACTCTGAATCCTAATAAATCCAAAATTATGTGAATCCTTCCTCGACACCCTAGCTTAAAACTTCCTTCCTTATCATTAAATTCTACAATTCTTCCTTTTGTTGACGATCTCGTTTCTTAGGCTTCCATTTTGACAACCCACTTTCACTTAAACCTTTCGTTAGAGATAAAGTACGCTCATCTACCTTGATACTCCGCAACCTCCGTCAAGTTCGTAGATTGATCGATTTCTCTTCTTGTATGACTCTAATATCTTCTCTCCTTTTTTCTAGACTCGATTATTGTCTTAGTCTATTTTCCAACTCACCTAAATCCACTCTTCTTCCCCTACAACGCATCGTCAACGCAGCCGTCCGAATTCTCCTCCGTCTTCGTCGTTTTGATCATACATCCTACCATCTTGCTTCTCTCGATTTGCCTACAATTTATTGTCGTGTTCAAATTCGTCTTCTTATCGTTGCTTTCCGCCTTGTAACTTTTCATACCCCTTCATTTCTCAACCTTCCTTTTCTCGACAATTATCGTCCTGTTTACTTTCCTTGCGTTCCCGTAATTCCCTTCCTGTACATGTCTCAAACTACTCTATTTCTTTTGGGATCCGCTCCTTCCTTGTGGCTGCTCCTCAAGGCATTAGAAATCATGGATAACTAATTAGTAAGAAGGTTAATGGTCGACCAAGATTATTATATAGACTGTCCACATAATTTCGGATATTGGGAATAGTCATCTGACTGAAGTGACTAATGCGCCCAATGTAGCGATTTTCAAGCACAAATGATTGAGTTAGATCCGTGACGAGTGATGGTTGAAATGCAATAGATATCCCATCGTGATCAGTTAATCGCATTTTATTTTACGTTTTTAATTTATGTTTTTTGAACGAACAAAATCCCTTCACTATATGTATTGTTCTCTATATAATTTTTGCTTTTGTGAAATAATTTTACTTAACAAAATGAAATCACCTGCTGCTATGACGCATATTCTATATATCATCAGATTGATTACAATATATTTGTTCATTTGAAAAATATTATAATTTCTAGAGCAACATATCATTCCTTGCTAAAATTGTTTGCTTTTATGCTGGATTGCTTATGCTTATAATGAATCATAGCTTTATTTAGGATATATGAGATACTAATTTATTTTTATTATATTTTTGAAATGTTTCAGTTATCTATGTTTCAATGATGATTAGTTATAAATTAGCCATTATAAATTAGTGCACATCGAAATAGAATTTTTTAGATATTTGGCGCCACTGCTCTGTGGTGGCATAACCAGATCAGTTATTTGATTCAATAATTTAGATTTATATAAGGTAAGAATTTATATTTTAATTTTTAATTAAAAAAGTTGAAATTTAAAATAAAAGTCAATTTTTATGAATTGACTAATAAAACATACACGATGTATCAGAATAAAATTAGATTTCATTAGGATGAACTGCTATATTATCAGGTTTCGTGCCCTATTTATCGACCCAACATAGCAGCGGGGCCAAATACGTGCTATCCATTTAGATTTGATGTTCATAATAATAGTTCAAAATAGTTCATAGTGTATTCGCACCTCATTTAATTAAGATACTATAAAATAATATATCTATTTTCTATCATTATAAATCTAACAATATCGTGGTTTGTAAATAATTTGTAACGTTATTCCGGATATGGAATATATCAGACCGGTTAACTGAGTATACATATATTATACTATATATTAATTAAAAATAATGATAAATTATTATAAATAATAAATTATTATATATGATTTTTAACAATTTATATTTATATAACGATAAAATTTAAATTTGTCCTTAAAATATTAAATAAAATTACATTTTATGAATCAACTAATAAATAATATACTATTTATCAGAATAAGGATTAGAGGTCATCAGGAGGAACTGATAAGTTATCAGATTTCGGCCCCCATTCCTCAACCCAATATAGCAAAGGGCCAAACACGTGATAATAACGTATTTTCTCTGATGAAATTTGATTACCTAGTGTATCTTATTCTAATAAAAAGTATATTATTTACCCATAAAAAAATTTCCCTTAATAGTTTAAATTTATTTTTAATAATATTTTATTAATTTATATATTGTAAATTTGATATTTTAATATTTTATTGAGTTTTTATACTTTATTATAAGAAATAGGAATAAAATTCATCAATCTTGCTTAAAAATAAGCAGTAAAATAATGTCGTATCAATAATACACATCAGATAACTGAGACTACGCATTTTATACTAAATAAATTAAAATTAAAGATAAATAATAAATAATTATATAAGATTTTATACAATTTATATTTATATCAAGTTAAAATAAAAAATTGAAATTTAAAATATAAGTCATTTTATGAATTGACTAATAAATAACACGTTGTATCAGAATGAGGATTTGATGTTATCAGGAGGAACTGCGATGCTATCAGATTTCGACCCCTATTTCTCAACCCAATATAGCAGCGGATATATTATCCATAATATAATAATTATATTATTCATTATCCATAAAGATTTTCCGCTTAAGAGTTAAAAATTTAATCAAATGCTGTGCTAATCAATTTCATCAAATGATGTGCTTATTTAAATGAAATTATTTAAGCATTATTCGGAATAACATGATATAACAGTTCCTTCACCATTGTGTCTATATTTCATCATATGACAAACTATTATATAGAATATCATATTGTATTATAAGAGGTCTTCTTAATACTCATTGTATAAAATATAGCTGTTACGGTTAATTAATTTAATTCATTGAAGACGTTTTGATAACAAAAGTTTAATTTTGAAACCTTTTATTAAATGGGATTTTCTACATGTACTGCCTTCACCTATTAAGGGTCATATTTCTCGTAGTTTATCATCTGTTCATATGATGTTGAACACGATTTTAAAACTTGTCTGGCTTGTTGTAATATAAAGATATATCCAAAATGCGCCACTGCTCTTAATTCTCAATTTTGATAAATGAATGATGAATTAGACGTGATATTACGTCTCATCAAAGTAATATTACTTCACATATATAATATTTTACGTCTTCCTTGATTACATAAAGTTCTGAGTAACTTTTGCAATATCACGCGTTTTGCATTGCAATTACTGAACGTTGACCGCATTTATCTATTCCACACTAACCTTCAATGTTAAGCAATTCATTTATATCAGTCACCTCTATTATCACATTGCAACAAATTCAGTTACAAAAATGTAATTAATTTTATACATTTTAAATAAAATGTTAATATTTTTCAAAATTGATGGTAATCCATAATTTAAATGAAAAATCATTTCATATTTTACATAGCATATTACTAAAACTTGTGATCGCAGTAATTATCTGTTGAAGGTATGCTTTGAGAATCGAAGATATATGGAAGGATGCTTTATCCTTGAATAGCTACGTGTTTTCGTGTTTCGTCAATACAATAGTTTATATCAGCTATAGAGCAAAAACATTGTTCGCATTATAGCGTTTACCTGTCTAAACAAGTTTATCTCTTTCTGTATAAATTCTGCAGTCTTTATAAAAAAGAATTTTGAATTTCGTGTTTGGTTTTAAAATAAAGGTCGCTTTACAATACAACTCGGAAATAATATATTCAAAACATGAAATCTCCACAATGCGCGATCTAATCATATCGTGATCTAATCATATCGTGATCTAATCATATCGTGATCTAATCCTATCGTGATCTAATCCTATCGTGATCTAATCCTATCGTGATCTAATCATATCGTGATCTAATCATATCGTGATCTAATCATACCGTGATCTAATTATATCGTGATCTAATCCTATCGTGATCTAATCCTATCGTGATCTAATCATATCGTGATCTAATCATATCGTGATCTAATCATATCGTGATCTAATCATATCGTGATCTAATCATATCGTGATCTAATCATATCGTGATCTAATCATATCGTGATCTAATCCTATCGTGAGCTATGCATATCGTGATCTAATCATATCGTGATCTAATCTATCGTGATCTAATCCTATCGTGATCTAATCCTATCGTGATATAATCCTATCGTGATATAATCCTATCGTGATATAATCCTATCGTGATCTAATCATATCGTGATCTAATCATATCGTGATCTAATCATATCGTGATCTAATCATATCGTGATCTAATCATATCGTGATCTAATCATATCGTGATCTAATCATATCGTGATCTAATCATATCGTGATCTAATCATATCGTGATCTAATCATATCGTGATCTAATCATATCGTGATCTAATCATATCGTGATCTAATCATATCGTGATCTAATCATATCGTGATCTAATCATATCGTGATCTAATCATATCGTGATCTAATCATATCGTGATCTAATCATATCGTGATCTAATCATATCGTGATCTAATCATATCGTGATCTAATCATATCGTGATCTAATCATATCGTGATCTAATCATATCGTGAGCTATGCATATCGTGATCTAATCATATCGTGATCTAATCATATCGTGATCTAATCATATCGTGATCTAATCATATCGCGATCTAATCATATCGTGATCTAATCATATCGTGATCTAATCCTATCGTGATCTAATCCTATCGTGATCTAATCCTATCGTGATGTAATCCTATCGTGATCTAATCGTATCGTGATCTAATCCTATCGTGATCTAATCCTATCGTGATCTAATCATATCGTGATCTAATCATATCGTGATCTAATCATATCGTGATCTAATCATATCGTGATCTAATCATATCGTGATCTAATCATATCGTGATCTAATCATATCGTGATCTAATCCTATCGTGATCTAATCATATCGTGAGCTGTGCATATCGTGATCTAATCATATCGTGATCTAATCTTATCGTGATCTAATCATATCGTGATCTAATCATATCGTGATCTAATCATATCGTGATCTAATCATATCGTGATCTAATCCTATCGTGAGCTATGCATATCGTGATCTAATCATATCGTGATCTAATCATATCGTGATCTAATCATATCGTGATCTAATCATATCGTGATCTAATCATATCGTGATCTAATCATATCGTGATCTAATCCTATCGTGATCTAATCCTATCGTGATGTAATCCTATCGTGATCTAATCGTATCGTGATCTAATCCTATCGTGATCTAATCCTATCGTGATCTAATCCTATCGTGATCTAATCCTATCGTGATCTAATCATATCGTGATCTAATCATATCGTGATCTAATCATATCGTGATCTAATCATATCGTGATCTAATCATATCGTGATCTAATCATATCGTGATCTAATCATATCGTGATCTAATCATATCGTGATCTAATCATATCGTGATCTAATCATATCGTGATCTAATCCTATCGTGAGCTATGCATATCGTGATCTAATCATATCGTGATCTAATCTTATCGTGATCTAATCATATCGTGATCTAATCATATCGTGATCTAATCATATCGTAATCTAATTGACGCTTATATCGTGTTTACGTTTTACTGTGAGAAATAGCATTTAATTAATTTAATTTGCATTTTGTTGTTCTTTTTAATATAAAATAGACGTTACGTTGGATTCTTAACAAATCATTTAATTCTTTTAGATACAAAAATGTTCATATGGGATTGGCTCCGCAATGCATTGTCATATTTAGGACTTTACAGGAAAAGTGGCCGTCTTGTTTTTCTGGGACTTGACAATGCAGGTAAAACTACATTACTTCACATGCTGCGAGACGGACGGATTTCACAACACATGCCAACATTACATCCCACCTCAGAGGAACTGACAATGGACTCTATTCAGTTTACCACTTTTGATCTGGGTGGACATTTGCAAGTGAGAAAAGTATGGAAAAACTATTTTCCTGCTGTGGATGCCATTGTTTTTATTGTGGACGCTTCAAGAATGGACAGATTCGCAGAAGCCAAAGCGGAGCTCGATGGATTGTTAATGGATGAAGAAATCATTAATTGCCCGATTCTTGTTCTAGGTAATAAGATTGATCTTCCGGGAGCAGTACCCGAACAAACATTGTTGCAATATCTTTGTATACAGCAGAGTGTAACCGGAAAGGGTAAAATTCCCAAATCGCAAATAAATGGACGCCCCTTGGAGGTGTTCATGTGTAGTATCCTAAAGAAACACGGTTACGGAGAAGGCTTCAGATGGCTTGCTCAATATATTGATTGATTTTAATTTAAAGTTTCATTGTGTAAATGTTATATTCATCATCTTTCCCACATTGTTCTAACTTACTGCTACCATCATCATTAAGACAAAACATATTGAATCATGTTTTAAAACTCCAGAAAAACGTTCACCTGCCAGAACATTAGAGTTTGGACGTTAAAAAACTGTTTACTTAATAACTCAATTATTTTTTATTTTGTTTCCTATAATGTTAATAGTTTTGTTTTACCAATACGTCTTCACCTGTTAAATACGTTGTATTTCGACAAACTTCAGGTGCTTAATCGCGTTTAACCTTTGAAATAATAAAAATAAATAATTAATAATTAATTTACCGGAATTTTTATATTTGTATGGATGAGTAGTCAATCTTCCAAACATAGAAATTGACTATGACAATTCTCCATTAAAAAATAAATATGTTGATTAAAATATAGTTACTTGAAAATTAAGCTAACATCGTTGCTTAAATGGTCATATTTTAATTATAAATCGTCGTCAAAAAGCGATCAATCTTCATCATCACAAGAATATTCAAGTCACGTATTCTGCTCGAGACATCATTTATCGGCATTAAACAAGAATTTATAAAAGTTTCAGTACGCAACAAAAGTTTGATTTAAACTGAATCATTCCTAATTTAACTATCGAACAATCTTTCAACCAATTTATATCTAAAGATATTTTTATTTATGGTATTTTTTACTTATTTAACGTGATAAATGCGTGCCAGATGCACGCTTACAAGTCCACTAACTAGCAAACAAAATCAGAAAAAGTCAAGCAAATAAATTAGTTAAATTGGATAATTTTCTTATATTCCAAGTATGTTGATGCTTTTTACGAATGACTCGATATACATAAAAGTAATAAAATAATAAATGAATATTATTTAAAACCACATTTATATCCGTATAATGCCACAAACATAAAATTTTCCAATAATTTTGTATCAAGATAGTCTTCTTTTTTTTCTTCAATGTCTGTTCCGCTTCGTTACGGAATCCGTTTTTTCCACTGTCACGCTGATGGGCCTTATTAATGGTTGATGTTCGTTTGAGCGAATAACGCTGCCGTATCATTGTAGTCGCATTTTGCAAAGTTCATTAATACACCATTTCATACTGTTGATGCGACGGTTTTGTTTTACGACTGGCTTGTCAAGAAGTCTATCGCCAACCCTCCTCCTTTCTCAGCACGGGCTTGGAACCGACCATGGCGGAAAGTTTTGATAAAGATAGTGTTACCTGATAATTGTAATCATAATTGATAAATTATAGTTGATATAATTAATAGATAAAAAATAAATTAAAATAATTTTAAATATAAATTTAAACTATTCAGCAAAAAGTTTTTTAATATAAAATTTTTGCTAAATATCTTTACTATAAAAATAATTAATTTATTTTTATTTATATATGGTATAAAATGCATAGACTCAGTTATCTGATATGATTAACTAGTTCAATATTGGAATTGTTGAGTAATAGGATTTGTTCTACTGATATGTTATTATTGACCTGTGGACTTTGTTTTCCCGGTAATATGACCTCTGTCAGAAATACTGAAACTATGTGTTATTAATAGAATATTATTATTTTGCTAATTTTCAAGCAGGTTTAATGGATTTTTTCTTATAATTTTACAATATAAAAAACAACAAAATATTATTAGAAATTTATTTAGACATTAAGCGAAAAAAATTATGGATAATAAACAATATGATTTGTATAAGGTACACATTTCACCTCAAAGGTTCCGGCACCCGTATTCTTAGAGACCTGGACCCCGCTGATCGTACACGTTTATCAATGGCAAAATCGGAACTAGCTCAAAGACTGGCACATGGTGAAAACAACCTAACAATTCAGAATTTTCAGGTAGTGCGGCGGCGCCTCCACATCCGTTGGCAAGGTCTTTTGAACAAAGCAAATATTGCTTCCCAGCGTGCTCCGACGCCGACCGCATGCCTACAGAGTGCATCTACCAAAATTTCATAAGAAACTCTATTGTCTTGTTCAAGTCGGGAACTCAAAAGAGTTCATCATCTAAATGTACAATAAACAAAGCTTCCCACCAAATTCTATACTCTAATGTGCGTAGTGTGTTAAATAAAATTGATGAGATTGGATTACTGATTCACGACCATCAACCGATAATTGCAGCTTTTACGGAATCGTGGCTAAACCCTTCTATCTCTGATAATGAAATTTTGTTGAAAGGATATAATGCGTGCCGCAGCGATAGAATAGCTAAACAGGGTGGTGGTATATTACTATATATACGTGACACAATAAAGTTCCGAGTCGTAGAAACTTTTAACGACCCCCTAACTTCAAACGAACTTTTAGCGGTCAGATTATACCGGCCATTCTCCTTGATACTTGTAGTCGTTTACCGCAGCCCTACTTCATGTACTGATAGCATCGTGCAACGTTTATACCAGCTATCGGACCCTAATAAGCCAATATTGGTTGTTGGTGACTTTAACATGCCTACAATAGATTGGAATACATACAGTTTTAATTCGCCTTCTGACTTTGGTTCGATTGTGTTACTTCAAACAATCAATGATCTATACCTTACCCAACATGTCAATGGATTTACCAGAATATCTTCTACGTCTCGTTCTCTTCTTGATCTGGTTTTGTCTGCTCCAGGACATATTGTCACTAGCGTTAATCACTTGGATCCAGTTGGTTGTTCTGATCATGTCACCTTATTAATAGATCTTGGAATAAGTATCCCTATATATAATTCTTTTGTTAATAGATTCAACCCTTTTAAAGCCGACTACAACAAAATAAAGGAGTTCCTTTCTACCGTTTCGTGGCCTGATGCTTATACTGTGGGTATTGATTCCGCCTGGCTGTTTTTCAAAGACACCTTGTATTCAATACTTACCCGCTACGCTCCAATTGTACGTCAAACTGACGTCGGCTTATCTCCTCGTTGGTTTAATCGAGAACTCAAACAAGCACTGGCTCGACGACGCAAGGCATATTGTAATTATAAAGCAGGTAACTCTAGTTTTGAGCAATACCGACAGTATAGAAACAGGGTAACATCCTTGAAGAGACGTACGAGAGTAATCTTTGAAAAGAAATTATCCCAACGATGTCGTCGTGATCCTGGCTCACTCTTCAAATACATTTCATCAAGAAAACGTATAGCTAACACTTTCTCCTCTATTCTCGATAGCCAAGGTGATTTGGTATTGGACTCAAAGAAAATTGCGAACGTATTCGGCACACACTTCACATCGCTGAATTCGTCACTGAATGCTTCACCGCAAATAACTGACAGTTTGTATTGTTTGGTAGCTAATACTACTTCTGACCTTGATAACTTCATTAGACCTGACTTAGTGTACAGCGAGTTGTCCCGTCTGAAATGCACATTAAGTGCTGGTCCGGATCTATTGCCGTCAGCATATCTTCGCAACCTAGCTGACATCATATACCTACCTCTATATAATATCTTCTGTGCAACACTTGTGCTAGGAAAGATTCCCTCAGACTGGAAGCGCTCTATTATCTGCCCAATATTAAAACAGGGGTCTCGTTCTGACATCTGTAACTACAGACCGATTAGCCTCACATGTGTCTGCTGTCGCGTACTGGAACGCTTACTTCTGCGAAAAGTCACCACTCACCTAGAAACGAACCATATTCTAGCCCCTGAACAACATGGTTTTCGAAAAAATCATTCAACGCTAACGAATTTGTTGTTATCACACGATAGCTGGACCAGATATTATGATTCTGGTATTCCGGTTGACGCCATCTTCTTCGACTTCTCTAAGGCATTTGATACAGTCCTTCATGCTAATTTAATTCAAAAACTGCGTAATATCAACCTTGATGAGTGTTTAGTTCGCTGGATTATTGAATTTCTGTCTGACCGTCATTGCTTCGTAAGGGTAAACGACGAATTATCTGATCGCTTCCCTACAAATCTTGGAGTACCTCAAGGAACTATACTCGGTCCAGTTCTTTTCAGCATATACATTAACGACCTCATTCCTAAACTTGGATCTGAGTGTGTTCTTTATGCTGATGATTTAAAAATTTGGCGCCCCATATATTTGGACTCAGATGTTGACATCTTGCAGTATGATATTAACACCATAAATGACTGGTCGATTTTGAACGGGTTAAAATTCAATTTGAAAAAGTGTGCCTACATTTGTATATCAAGACGTCCGGCCGAGTCAGCTCATATTTATCATATAAACAACAGTGTTATTCTTAGGACGAACTCATACAGGGATTTAGGTGTTTATGTATGTTCTAACTTATCGACACGTTTACATACTGACACTACATGTTCCAAAGTGAGAAGAGTCATCGGCCTGATTCGCCGAGCTCTTGTTCATATTGACATCTCATGCTTTAAAACAATCTCACAAGCACTTATTTTGAGCATCCTCCTATATGCTTCGCCAGCTTGTTACCCAATCACCTTACGAGAACGTTATAATCTAGAGTCTGTATTCCGATCAGCAACTAAAATGGTAAAAGCGGTTAGACATATGGAATATCAAGATCGGCTCTCGAGTTTGGGAATGAGATCGCTTCAGTATCTGCGCGACAAGGCGGACCTGTGCCTAGCCTGGCAGATTTTACACGACAATCGCCATCCACTCAGATCGCTAATGCATACGCGCGATATAACCTCACTTCGTGGTCATCAGTTCATGCTAAAAACACAACGATTACGCTACAAACGAACATCCCTATACTTCCAACGAATCGTTAATACTTGGAACCACCTTGCTGACACAACAGTAGCATCCTCGAATCTGGCTTCTTTTAAACGAAATCTGGAGGAAGATCCCTTCTTGAAGACGAAGATCGAGTCAGAGAACATATGAACAATAGAAAGTACACTCTACATTTTCATTTTCTACATTTACTTTTTCTGATTGTGACGCAACTTGTAATGAGCCTTGCTGCTCACTTTGTTGTCTATTGATAATAATAATAATAAATAATCAAATTTCATCAGAGAAAATACATCATTAGCATGTATTTGGCCCCTCTGTTATTTTTTCAAATATTCATCCCTATTCATTGAGTTACAATTGCGACATCATGTTTTAAACTAAGGCAGATGGTTACTAAGTCTGCGAAGTTAATTTAGCATATATGAAAGATAGTGTTCCTTACAGCTCTTACTCGATACTGAACAACATTGCAGATTACATAATTACAGTAGTAATTAAATTTATGGACACTGTTTTCGGATGACTAACGGTACATATCGAGTTTAAATCAGTGTAACTGATTTAAATAAATTACTTTGTAATTTGTTTTTATTTTAAACACGGGAAAATTAATTAAAAAGTGCGAATAAGAAATTGTCGAAATATATTTAAATGAATTTTGAGACATTGCAGATTCGAGGATTGCATTGTCAACCATGTTGTACCAATGTAAGCTAAATATTTTTACTATAAAATAATAATTTAAGCATTTAAGTTGCTTCAATCCTTCGGCCCCTCATATGGCGTACACTTGAATCCGGGAAAATGCAAGGTATATTCCAACGGGAACGACATCTCGACTTTCCAATCGTTACTTGATAACGCTGGAGTCTCCATCGTTGAGGATGGCTTACCCGTTCTTGGAGTACCAATCGGATCAGCCGAATACATAGAGACGTTTATACGATCATCAGTTTCCTCCCTTTGCACATTAGTGTCACAGTTGAAGAAAGTAGGAGAGTTAGACACTAGGTTGCATACATGTGCTTAATTAAGTCTATTCAGCATAAATGGATACATACTCAACGATGCTATGAATGCCCCTCTGCGTGGTTCGCACCTCTGACACTGAAACTAAAGTCTACAATATCACATATTTTTGACATTGATATTTCTCAAGACGATATCTTATGGCGCACATGCCAGTTGAGTTTTCGCAACGGCGGTTTATGCATTAGAGATCCGTCCACGTTGCCAAGCAACGAATATCGATCATCGACCTCAGTGTGTGAGCCAAGCATACAAGGATATATTGGCTCGGTACTTAATTCTATGCAGGAGAGAATTATTAAAAATCCACGGGCAGCAAAAGCCTCTAGTGAAAAGCTTGACCAAGAAGATATTATGAGCAATGCGAGTGGAATTCTGTGTACCGCAATTGAGCATACTTCAACAACAGGGGCTTTGTCGTGGCTATCCGAATATCCTACATTCGATCGAGCAACTCGATTAAGTAACATCGAGTTTTGTGATTCTATTACTTCTAGATACGGAATTACGCCTAAATCCGTACCAACTCAATGTAAATGTAGGCAGATTAATACAGTTGCCCATGCTCTCTCATACCCATTCGGTGGTCTTCCGTCGATGCGACATGATGCCGTGCGCGATTTTATTGCCTATCAGCTAACGGAAACATCGTATAACGTACAAGTCGAGCCGCTGCTTACACCAGTCCTGCCAAACTTTGACTTTAGAAACGGCTCAACGACAAAAGACCGTGATGCTAGGCTCGACATTGCATGCTCAGGGTTGTATGGTGATAGGAGTGAGCGAACTTTCTTCGACATTTGCGTGTTTAACGCTTTCGCTCAGTCCAACTCCTCCAAGACACCAGAGTCCTGCTATAAGTACCACCAACAGCGAAAGCGCAGTAAATATCTCGAAAGAATAACAGAGTTCGAGCGGGGGTCTCTTGTACCCGCCGTCTTCTCATTCTCAGGTGGAAGCGGTGAAAATGCCACACAACTTTTAAGACGGATCGCATCTAAATTGGCAAATAAGCGAGCAAGCAGATACCCTGACGAGCTTACAAAGCTTAGAACGCGTCTAGGCCTATTACTTGCAAAAATGACATCGCGATGCATCAGAGGAACGCGATCTGCAATCGGACGTCCAGAATTTTGAACCCAAACTGAACTGAATTTTTATTTACGGGCCCATTTGCGGGTAACCCAGAGATTGTAAAATAATAATAATAGATAGTCAAAAAAAACTATAAAATAATTATAATTTATTTTTATACCATATAAAATACGTATACTCAGTTAGCTGATTTGATTTGTTCTACTGACATGTTATTATTGACCTGTTGACTTTGTTTTCCCGGTAATATAACCTATGCCAGAAATACTGAAGTTATGTATTCTTAATACGACTATTTTTTCTGCTAATTTTCAATATTTGATCTGTCAAGTGAAAAATTTGTATAGATGGATAATAAATAATTTACTTTGTATTAGAATAAGATACTAGATAATCAAATTTCATCAGAAGAAATACGTCAATAGCATATATTTAGACTCTCAAGTGGACTCTAAATACATTGATATTTAGCTACCTTATTTGACTTTTTGAGGAAATGGAAAATAAATTTCCAATAAAATATTTTTTATATTCTATAGACATTTTATTGTATAAAATATTATATACTTTATATATATTGTATACTTTTTATAATATATTATATATTATATACTTTGTATAAGAATAATGTACACTAAATAATCAAATTTCATTAGAGGAAATACGTCATTAGCGCGAAATTGTCCTCGTTGCTATGTTGGGTAGAGGACTTAGGGGCCGAAACCTGATAGCATAGCAGTTCCTCCTGATGACCTCAAATCCTTATTCTAATACATCATCTGTTATTTATTAGTCAATTCATAAAAATGACGTTTATTTTAAATTTCGATTTTAAATTTTAACTTGATATAAAAATAAATTGTATCAAAATCTTATATAATTATTTATTATTATCTTTATTTTTATTTATGTACCGTGTAAAATATGTCCACTCAGTTATCTGATTTTTTAATATTTTACTTTAAAAATTATAATTAGTTTGTAATGTCAAAGATGTATGTCAAACAATGAAAGTAAAAAACTGTTAGTAAATGTAAGCTTTACAGAAATTCATAAATTATACTTCCAATTATATTTATGCAGTCGATGATCGAGTTGAACTCATCGAAATATTAAATTTTATTTGCAAAGGTATTCGCCAATTCTAAGCTGTCTCTTTATACTGTATTTGCTAACATAATATAAGACAACATTATAATATTAAAAATATTTAAAAAATAAATAAAAATTTATTTAAACAGTTAAGTGAAAAATCTGTATGGAGCGATAATAAACAATATGTTTCGTATTAGAATAATGTACACTAAATAATCAAATTTTATCAGAGGAAATATGTCATTAGCGCGTATTTAGCCCCACTACTATGTTGGGTTGAGGAATAGGGAACGAAACCTGATAACATAACAGCTTCTCCTGATGAGCTCTAATCCTTATTCTGGTACATAGTCTGTTATTTATTAGTCAATTCATAAAAATTGGCTTTCGAGCAAATTGTTGCAGGTAAATCATTTACATATATACTGAATAACAGTGGACCTAAAACGGATCCCTGAGGAACACCAATGTGACAAGGCCTAATCGACGATAGTGTATTATCAACACGCACTCTGAAGCTTCGTTGATGCAGAAAGGCCCTGATCCAATTAACAAGAGCAATAGGAAGTCCAGTGTTTGCCAGTTTCATAAGAAGCAGGTCATGATCAACCCGATCAAACGCTTTTGAAAAATCGGAAAATATGATGTCGGTATCTACATAATTCGCCTTGTTTTCTGACCAGGAACAGTGAGCAAAGAGCAAATTAGAGACAGTAGAGTGACCCTTTCTGAACCCATGCTGCTCAGGAGCTAATACATTATTCAATAATAATAAATTTAAATTTACAAATTGAAAAGTTTTAAATGATTTTTAATAAATTTAAAATCTTAAGCTACATTTTTTATGGATGGATAATCAATAATATACTTTGTATTAGAACACGATACTTGATAATCAAATTTCATCAGAGGGTATACGTCATTAGCAAGTATTTGGCCCCGCTGTTATGTTGGGTTGAGGAATAGGGGCCGAAACCTGATAGCATAGTAGTTCCTCCTGATGACCTCTAATCCTTATTCTGGTACATAGTCTGTTATTTATTAGTCAATTCATAAAAAATGGCTTTCGAGCAAATTGTTGCAGGTAAATCATTTACATATATACTGAATAACAGTGGACCTAAAACGGATCCCTGAGGAACACCAATGTGACAAGGCCTAATCGACGATAGTGTATTATCAACACGCACTCTGAAGCTTCGTTGATGCAGAAAGGCCCTGATCCAATTAACAAGAGCAATAGGAAGTCCTGTGTTTGCCAGTTTCATAAGAAGCAGGTCATGATCAACTCGGTCAAACGCTTTTGAAAAATCGGAAAATATAATGTCGGTATCTACATAATTCGCCTTGTTTTCTGACCAGGAACAGTGAGCAAAGAGCAAATTTGAGACAGTAGAGTGACCCTTTCTGAACCCGTGCTACTCAGGAGCTAATGCATTATTTAATAATAATAAATTTAAATTTACAATATGTTTCATATTAGAATAGTGTACACTAAATAATCAAATTTTACCAGAGGAAATATGTCATTAGCGCGTATTTGTCATCGCTGCTATGTTGAATCGTGGAATAGGGGCGAAAAACTGAAAACATAGCAGTTCCTCCTGATGACCTCTAATTCTTATTCTGATACAACGTCTGTTATTTATTAGTCAATTCATAAAAATGACGTTTATTTTAAATTTCAATTTTTTATTTTAACTTGATTTAAATTATAGAAAATCTAAAAATAATTATTAATTTTATTAGTTAATTATTAAATTTTGATTTAGCATTATTATGTTTTGTTTATTTTATAATTATATTAAATACGTAGACTCAGCTGATTTGATTTCTAATCAAACTAGTCATCTGTAGTTTGCTTCTTAATTTTAAGTTAAGTTAACTGTACAGTCTATTACAATTGACATTTTTGATGACACATTTTTTGGTACATCGTCTGTTATTTATTAGTCAATTCATAAAAATGACTTTTATCTCAAATTTCAATTTATAAATTTTAAAATTATAAAATATATAAATCAACACAATAATATAAAGAATAAATTTAACTCTTAAGTTACTCTTAAGATGTAACTTTTTATGGATGGATAATAAATAATATACTTTGTATTAGAATAAGATACTCGATCATCAAATTTCATTAGCAGAAATACGTTCTTAGCACGTATTTGGCCCCGCTGCTATTTTTTTCAAATATTCATCCCTATGTAAAAAATCTTATTATTTTTTAAAATCTTAATTGATTACAAAATTAATCTCTTAATTACAAAATTATGAAATAATAATAACAATTAATTATTTGTAATTGATTATAAGATATTGTAATAATCTAGCGAGTTTCAATTACAGAATTAAAAATTGGTTAAGTACAAAACCACCCAATTTATTTTATTTTATTATATTTCAATTTTTTATTTTTTTTTATTTATCATAAATATTTATATTTATTTGTATTTTTAGTATTTCGTCTATATCTATTTGTGTAAAAAAATAATTAAAAAAATATGGATAATAAACAGTATGATTTGTATTGGAATAAGGTAAAAAACTAAATAATCAAATAACATCAGAGGAAATATGTCATATTTAAAGTTAATTGTATAATTTAGTATAATTTCGGTTTTATTTTTTAAAATTGATAATTTTTGACTTTATCTCATTATAAATTGCATAAAATCTTTAATAATAATTTATTTTTCAATTATTTATCTTCATTTATAATTTATATATCGTATAAAATACGTAGAATAAGTGATCTGATCTGATTTACCCTTCAAATGGTAGGTTCCGATAATTAATGAAATTATTAATAAATAATACATTATTTACGTATTTATAAATATTAATTTATTCATATTTACGTGAATTAAAATTACTCTAACGAAAACAGCTTAAATATAAGCTCAATCGTAATTTTTCGTATATTGTACAAAACGTTTAATAAGTTATGTAATCGCTATAAAATGGTAGCCCTAAACATTTATACTTCCATTGGATTTTGATTTAATTTCAATGTAACATAATTAATACAATGTAATCCCCACTAAATACCATCGTATTTTAAGATGTATATAACGTACCATTATTTAATAAAAACGACTATGCCGATATTGTGGCATACTCTACTTGCACATTCTTGAACTAAATAGCTCTTATTTTCATAATAGGTTTCACAGTATCCCGTCTACGAATATCCATACGCAAAACATTATTTATCGACAAGGATTTATAAAAGTTTCAGTAAGCAACCAAAAGTTTGGTTTGAACAATCTTTTAATTAATTTAAATTTATAAAAATAATCCATATTTTTAAAATCAAGGATTAAACCACATAACTTAATTTGTAGACAACTGACACGTTGCATCTTTGCAAGTCTCATTAATATGACCAGTATGCGACTATCCAGCAACTTTAATTCTTCGATATGCATGAAATTTTATAAGTCAACCAACCTACAGAAAATTTGGATAGTATGACACAGTAACGAGAAAACTCTATACGGCGTATTCACTATATCAACCCCGAGATCTCGGGATATAATGAATAACTTATTGTTTGCGAAAACGGCTAAAAGGTCATTTGTAATTTAAAATTGACGGACGCTGATAACCATCAAGAGAGGTTTATCACACTCCTTGTTGTAAAGAAGGGTGATTGTTTGACCGATTTTCTTGTTCGACCTCCTTGTTTGACCAAACAACCTCCTTGTTTAACCAATTTTCTTGTTCCTCCCTGCAATCTACGTGATTCCATCAATAATATTGATGTTTAGTTCGTCTCTAATGAAATTCAAGATTCTATTTAAACTGTCAACCTTACTCATTTCTCAGAGGTCGTCAGGCAAACGAGCTCAACTGAATGCTGGTGTTCTAGATATAACCCAAGGTCAGGCAAGCATTTATTACCTCAGTATCTCTCAGGTGATGATATTCGAGAAAGTTGAGTTTGCCTGTTTGGATTAGAGGCATTAAGACTTTAATAAGGTTTCATCACAGTTACGTAGCAGTTCCATATCCCAGTCACCTATTAGTATGGCTTCAGGTAATACTTGTTAATGACTAGATATATTATTTTTCCAGCAACCATAATCACAACTTTCCGAATCAAACGCAAATCTTTACTTGTCAGCTTCTGTTGACAAACAGAAGAAAACGATCATCACTGTGATTTTACCCCTGTCCGATATTACAAGCATAATTTTAAACGTACAATACTTTTTAGTAGTGAAAAATCCTGCTACATGCTCGGTCCATTTTGTAAACTCCGTCGTTCTTCACTTTCAGTTTCAATCGTTTGTCATTTTTGTCGGGATTTGTTCAGTTGTTTGCTGTTCTCAATGTTCACTGCTTAGGAATATAATACTTGTGATGCAAGGAAGCAGACCTCCGTAAACCTCTTCTACTTGTCTAAGATTTAGTCAATCGATGAGGTTATCAGAAGGATTTGAGATAGTCCACAAGTCAATTTTATGCAGCTTATGGCACTACAATTTAAAATGAAATTTATTTGGTGCTTTCCTATATGTTGAGGTGTCAAAATCTGACAATCATTAACACACTTAGTTTACACACTTACAATTAATAAAGTAGTGGCATTAATGGGTTTAGTTAGAATCAATCGAGCATTGCCAAAGTGAAATAATAAGTCAATTACATTCTGCTATTTTATATAAGAAATTAATACCCGATTCAAAAACATTAAGATTTATTTTTTATACAAAGGTTGATGTATTTAATTATACAACCTTTGTATTAAACAATATAAAGATCAAATATATATAGTTAATTTTCCGAACTCTTATGTTTGTAAAATGTTCTTGTCCGATTTATATTCATGAATTGAAGAAACTGACCTATTTTGCTTAATCATTCGATCAACTGAAAGCATGTAATTAAGGTGCATAATAAATCAGACATGTAAATTACGACTAAAATTTATTTGCCCGTTTACACCCAAAATATATAGGAAAAAATACAATCTTTCTTAACAGAAGATTATATAGGCTCAAGTTGCATAAAATGACCTTTTGCCAAAAGCAATTCAATGCAAAATAAAATTATGGAATTTTTTCTGATATTTTGACTGACCCAGATATCAGCCCCAACATTTCAGAGTCAGAAATGTTTAACAAATATCGTATTTTTGTTGAGTTGTAAAAGTCCGATCAAATTTGACAAAATTAAGATTTCGCAAAATTTTTTTTAATTTTAATTACTCGAGGGTGAAAAATTAAACCGTTAACTGATTT
>WNNJ02001670.1:0-29332 GCA_012934845.2 Pomphorhynchus laevis | reverse complement strand
TTTATTATTAATTAATACTATAAACAATTTGTTTAATATTTATTGCTTTCAGAAAGACAATTTGGATGAAACTGTTATTGCCTTTTTGATATTTCCTACAAGAGTAAATAACTACAACGTAGATTCATTGCGAGCTCAAAGCATTGCTAAAGTAATGAGAGACACTGTGCAATCTGTGCAAATAAGTATTGGTAAACGGCTATACGATTGTTGTTTAAGGTACTTTTAATTCTCAGTTTAATATCTTAATATCTTTCTATTTCAAGAAATATAAGCAATTAGCATGGATAAATGTAATTTTTAAACCAGAATCATAAGGACGAAATAACTTATAATGCGTTATTAACATAAATAGCATTATATAATATTATACTCTAAAAATCGATAAATGTTAATAATTAATTGTTGTGTAGTAAATAATATATTGTTTATAATAATTAAAATATCTTTGTAGATAATTAAAAAACAATTGATATCGCAGTAAATATATTATCTCCTTATCGATTGGCTGCAATCGATGGTTGCGGTTTATAAAGATGTCTAGTAAACATTTTGCAAGTTAACCTCTAGCTATAGAGCAGTGAAGTTATAACCACTAGTAAAATTATAATTTATATGCCTTTTACTAGCTACGTCGTTTGAATAACTTGTCTTATTTTATTTTTAAATTTTACGTTTAAAATTTAAAGTTATTGATTTGATTCAAAGTGCTAATTCTATTATGTATATATTTAATTCATTTTTTTAGAAGTTAATAAACCCAGAATTAGATGTGTAACGAGTTACATTTTAAGATGAGTACACTAGAACATCAACTTAAATAAAAAAATTAATGTAAAAATTCATAAAACAATCAAGACGCTGTAAGTGATTCAGTTATGTTGCGCTTGACGGTTGTTGTATATTCAGTCGGAATGAAGGCCGTTAAATATTCACTTAAAGTATTTACATTTCATATTTATCTTTTTAATTAAAATCACTTTGAATCTACTTATTAACTTCGTATTATTTATTGTTAAAATTTAATATGATTTTTAATCTATTAAATTTTAAGATTAATTTTACTCTATTCAATAAACATTACAATGTTTAGTTAATACTATAGATATGTTTATAATACTCTATCATGATATGTTTGCTGGGTCACTATTCAATGAAAATAATAATTTAAAATTGGATATTTTTATTTTATATTTTTAAAACCTTTTTTTTCAAAACATTGTATGTTTGGATTCTAATGATCTAACAGCAGCTAGCGAAATTTAAAAATTAGGCGTTTTATTGATTCTGCTTCAAAATTCCAAATTTGAAAAGATGGATTAATATCTTAAACATTTATATTTTTATATCTTTACTTTATTTTTAGATATTCACTTCGTTATCTTTTAGAAAACTTGCGATGGGAGGTCCATCACATATTTGCTAGAAATCATAAATTGTTTCTGTAATTTAATTTGACTATTAAATCTAAAAATCTTTAAGCTTCACGATATAAAGCGATCGTAAAATATAGACAAAATAATTTATTTATTCTATTAATCAATTTAAATTGTGTATTGAAATTTTAGGGCAACATCAATACAACTAATTTGCTTTTATGGACAAATTTTTGCTCATAAACAAATTGCACGTTTTGTTTCTGAATTTTAGAAATATGTTTGTATATAATATATCTATATAGTAATATATTATATATTAAATAGCTAATATATAATACTAGATATTTAAAAATATTAATATAAAATAAGTATATCTTTATGAAATAATAGTTTTAAACCCAAAAATATTTGATCCTTGCAAGCAGCAGCTAGCAAAATAAAAAACTAAATTTCTTTTTTTATTGCTTTTGCAATAAAAAAGTACAGGATTCCAAATTTGAAAAGATGGGTTAATATCAGTAATTTAAACCATTTAAATTTTTAGATCTTTACTTTGAGAAGTAATGGAAATAAAAATAATTATATAAGTTAATGGAAATAAATCAGTAGTCAGTCTGTCATTTTATACTACTTAGTGAGTCCTTTGTTTTTATTTGAATATTTCGTAAACATCTCAAGGAATAATAGATTAATTATTTGTTCACATCAGCAAAACTCCTTGTTTTTATTAGAAACGAATTAATACAGAATAAAGGAATAAATAAAGATGATAATCAATTAAATCAAAAATATTAATTTAATTAAATTATTAATTTAAATAATAAAGTTTGTTTAATTTTAATTATAAAAATACTTATTATAAAATGAGTCATTTGACTCTATAGTGAGTCATTTGTTGTTATTTGAATATTTCGTTTTATAATATGAACTTGATTGATTAGAGGAATTGTTCCAAAGGGACAAGATATCTTAAACTCAGATGAACTAATTGAACTAAAAAAGTGTATATTAGCATCACAGGTACTTATCGTTTGTACTAATCCAAAAATAATTCATATTTTCATAGCGTTCAACTCTTCCTCCAATTTGTAGTCATAATGTAATTGATGATGCGATTGATCCAATTCTAAACTGTTTACGCAAATGTGCGCTGTTTAATAATTCTTCAGATCGCGTCAAGGTTGGTATTTATCTAAATAAAGTGTTACCAAATTATTTAATCAAATAAACGTCAGCGAACAAAATAATCAGCCTTCTATTATCTAATTAACTAACAAATATTTGATAATTAAATTTTTTATGAAAAAAAAGCAAAAAAATAAAAAGAAACGTAAACAATCAAAAAATCTAAATTATATATAATATAAGTTAATACTTTCAATTAATAATGAAAATTATTTATAAATTCAAATTACACAAATGTGGCAACACAATTTTATTATCAAATGATAATAAAATTGTCGAAGCTCGTCAATCATTGCTATTTGATAAAGTAAATTTTTAAAATAAAAAAAATCGTTCCAATTTTTTATAGAAAATAAATTATTTCACATATATTAAAATTATTTATTTATAAATAAGTTTACACCGTGATGACGGACTAATCCCAACACGAATCCAGCGAGTATTTGAAATCGTAGGTTTCTAAAAGTTATGTAATCTCCTCGAACATTATGACAGTATTTATTCAACAGCACGATGGAATGATAAGAATATTTTATATAATTGATTTTATTAATTGATCACACAATTTTCTTCTAATCACAAAATCACATTAACTTTCTAAGCAGACAAAGAGTTTATGTTTTTTTATAAAAAACATAAACCCATTTTCTAAATTGTCTATATTTAAAATTGCCCCATTTTATTGAAATACTTTGCCAGACTAATAAGAAATGTTGGCCAAATGTACATCCGTGCACACTTCCTTAAATTTCGACCCTTAGAAATACATTTAAGTATTTATGTTTTTCGATTATAGAACCCCACATGCCCATATACTAACCCTATCGATTTGATGTGCCATTACTAGTTAGTTATTAAGAATTCAAGATTATCATTTGATAATAAATTTGTTCTTACACGTTTGCGTAATTTAAATTTATTATTGGCTATCCTTGTTTGGTTTGTGTATATTTTTCATTTTGCATTATCAAAATAATATATTGTATATAATATAGGAACACTTATTAATCCCTTTGTTCTCATAGTAACCATAGACGTGACAGCAAAAGTTTCTTAATCGAACATTCAGTAAAATTTGATTTTTGCGTGTTTCATTTGACCATAACTTTACATATACGTTTTCAAATTACATTTAATATGTTAGTCGTATCTCTTTCAAAAGGTCATATTTCATCCGGAGTTTCTAAAAAGCACTAGTCCTTTACTACCAATGGATTATGAAGAATTCGTTCGTGGTTGTCACTTAGGTGTCTTCCCGTCATATTACGAACCGTGGGGATATACCCCGGGTAAGTTTCTTAAGTTTAATTATATCACCTATTTTTATTTCCTAATATAAAAAGCGGAATGTACCGTAATGGGAGTTCCCAGCGTGACTACAAATCTATCGGGATTTGGAAGCTTCATGGAAGAACATATCGCTGATAGCGAAGCATATGGCATATATGTGATTGATAGAAGATTTAAGAATCCGGAAGAAAGTGTTGAGCAGTTGAGCAAAATCTTGTACGACTTTTGCCAACTGACTCGACGACAACGAATTCTTCTTCGAAACCGAACTGAAAGATTAAGCGAATTACTTGATTGGAGTACATTAGGAATAGTAAGTAATTTAGAAAACGCTTTTCATTTTTTAAACTGAAGGTTTTAAAGTAATTGATGTGCGTACATTAGTAATTGTAATTTAGAAAACACTTTTTAGACTTATTATAAGATTCAAATAAATTACTTAAAAGCTGACAAAATGACTTAGTCATTCTTATTTCACAGAACAACTTTTTAAACTGTATATAAACTCAATTAGTCAACTCATTTATATCTCCTATATTCTTCTCAGGCCTTTGTCAATTAGTTATTTTTAATCTGAACGTTTTACAAACTGTCTGATGTGAAGATATGTAACTAAGTACAATAACTATTCGCCAAAGAAACTGTTTAGTTGTCAAAGTTTTGATTACAAAGAATTAAATGATCAGAAACTTTTTATCGTTTCTATATTGAATTTTGATTCGCTTTATATGTTCTACTTTGAGTCTGTAACAACTTGCCGAATTCTGTCGTATACTGGACGGTTTTTCAAAATATCTAACTTATTTGTTAAAGAGTTTTAACAAATAATAAAGAGTTTGTAATAATGAAATCTAATAAAAAATAGTTTGTAATAATGAGTTATATAAAAAGTGGTAGGCCTTAAAAGTGGTAGGCCTATCGACAGAACTTTTATTATGAAATAAAATGTCTAACCCCTAAATGTGCTGAATTTGGTCGACTTGTTAAAAACACTGTTTCTTTTTCATTGGATGACTACTGGATGCGCTAAAATTATTCCCAGTTAATTACGGATTTACTTATTATATTTTCTGCTTGGCTTTTTTCTCCGATCTGCTCAAATTTTGTTTACATTCTCTTTTAGTATTATTATCGAGCAAGACAAATGGCATTAGCCATAACTCACCCCGAAATAGAGGAGGAAGAAGAATTACGAGCCGTAAGTACCTGCAAGTTTTATTTTATTAATATTTATATGAATGTTTTTTTATAATTTTTATTTTTGATGACAAAGAATTAAATGACCAGAAACTTTTTATCGTTTCTATATTGAATTTTGATTCGTTTTTTTATATTCTACTTTGAGTCTGTAAAAACTTTCCTTTATTTAGAAATATACCACAATTGAGGTATTAATTTCATTTTAAGTAGATGTTGTAACACCTGCATTTTTATTAACTTACTCGTGTGGATTAAGTCATATTGTTATTAAATTAATGTTGATATCTGATACGCATTGAATGATTTTTAATTTTTAATTACGTGACAAAATTGATAGAGTTCATTTTTTCATTTGGATTTCGCAGATATTTGCATTAATTATTAAATTATTATTTAATTATCATTTAATAATAACTAAAATTGATAAAATTAATAAAAATAATGATTAATTAAAATTAATCATTATGAATTTATAAAAACTTGACTTTTTTAATGTATTTTCATATTTAGAGTACCCGCTCAATGAGCATACATGAATCAGGCCCATCATCACGTTCGTCAACACCTGCTCCTGAATATTTAGATAGCGATAGTTCGGAAGGGGACGGAAATGAAATCGACACAATAGAAGCTCCCTTTGATGGCTTACGACAGGAATCTGTAAAATCTTTAGACCCGCTTGCACTGGCAGATTTAAAAGCGCATGTGGATAGAGTAGTTGCTAACAAGAAAGATTCTCGTAATTGATAAAAACGGATAAGCCTATCGATAGTTTTTGCCCTATAAAATGCATTTTTTGTAATAGTTTTAAAAATTGAAGAAAATTTGTAATAAATATTTAATTAATTTTCATTGTTTTGTAATTACGCAATAACTAAGCATTTGGATCAGAGCGTTGACCCAACGCTCTGACCCAAGAGCGTTGACTCAGAATTCTGAGTCAACGATTATATTATATTATAATATAATAATATTATATATTATTATAATATTATAATATTATATAATATTATAATATTATATAATAAAATATAATATTATTATATTATAGAATATAATTCTATATTCTGACTCAGAATATAAATTTTCTAAAATTTATATTCTTGAAATTTACAAATTTTGGCATATACAACTTAAAACTTAATAATAAATCAATGCTTTATACATTATGTAAGTTATTAATTATATTACTTCCCATAATAATGATTATGATATCATAATAATACATAATATATAATATCACATAATATATAATATCACATAATACATATATAATATATAATATCATAATATATAATATTATTTCCCAGTTTTAATTTAACTTATAAAATCAAAAAATGATAATTCGAGATAGAGAACAATCTTTAGTTCAATTAAATAAGATTTTGAATAGTCAAGCTCGCATTTTATTAATTTATTAATCTGCTTGATCTTGATTATTTAAATAAATAGAAAAATAATTTAAATCAAATAATTTAAATTATTTGATTAATAATTAATATACCACATTATTTAATGTTATATTAAATAAATAGAGTTATATTTAAATGACCAATTTAATCTAATTAAATACTGGGTTGATAAATAAATGTTGGAAACTGATTTAATAGCAGTTTCTACTAATGACCTATAATCTTTGATATTATGGCAGTTTCTGCTGATGACATGTACTCTTAATCCCAAATGGTGTATTATCTATTAATCGATTCATAAAAATGTTAGACTATGAAAATGAGTACAAAATAGTTAGCTAAAGTTAAGTGATGTTATTATTGAATGTAATTTTTAATATAGATTTAAACAACATTTTGCTTTATCAATTTTAAAATGCTTCATAGTTCAGAAATTATATTTGCGTATTTATTTTGTGCTCATTTATTTTTATCAATCGCATTTTTGGGACTATGCATATATTTGGAAAAAAAATTATTAATTTATTAGAGTGTAAAAATAAGATTAAAATTATCTCTAAATAAATGTTGGGTTCTAAATTAATTACAATTAAAATTATTTAAAATTTTTAAATTACAATTTATACGAATTAAATAAAAAATCCAACACGAAAAAGATTATTCAATATTTCAATGGCAACTGTCATCATCACCAGGAAACGTTTTTTACAGTTTTGCAACAATTTTACAAAAATGTAAAAATTTTCTTTTCCTGATGATGGCAGTTGCCATTGAAATATTGAATAATCTTTTTCGTGTTGGATTTTTCTTTGTTCCTACAAATTAAAATTTGATAAATTTAATAAATTTTTTTATCTTAAATATCTTCAATTTTAAATTGAAGAAAAAATTTCCACTTAATCAAAATTTAATACCTTTAATCAAAATAATTTTAATCAAGAATATAGCCAAAGAAAACATGATAGGTAGTCATTGGTTGAATCAGTTCATTATAAGCAGAAACTTTCTCTAAATATTTTTTAAAGATCAATTTTCGTTGCATTTACGATATCGGGTATTTTTGATAAGTTCGCTTTTACTGATAAGTTCGCTGTTAACCTCACAATAATAACTATGGCAACCATTAGATCACTATGTTATCTCACCTGTTTAATAGAATACAAATATGTTGTGTATTCTTAAAAATATTAAAGCAAATTTTAATATTTTTAGATTTCTTAGTTTTCCTGTCTGTCGACATCTATAAAAGGGTAAAAGATACTTTAATTGTTTGCTTAGTTCTGGTGTATTGTTTGTAATTTTAAGTGATACGATATTTTCACAATTACGTTGTCATTTATTTTGTCTGTCTGACACAAAAATGTATTTCATTTGAACTTTTGTCCATATGAAATGTGAGGTGTAAAATTAAGGTATGCATTTAACATTTAGCACATAAGCTATTTAAGCAAAAACTATTATTTAAATTAAAGATTATATTTCATATTGCATATGGCTACAATTATCATTTTAATAGACAAAAATTTATTCAAATAACTAAAATTGAAATATTTAACTTAAAATTTACCATATTTTAACTGTTGCCACTTTTTCTTTATCTGTGCATATTAAATACCGACCTTTTCTTTGCTGAGCTCTGACCACGGCTGCACATCGAAATGAAACCCGCAAGCTGGAGTTTGCAGCAAGCTTGTTCGCGAACCGTTGCAAAACCTTGAGCAGAAGTTTCCCTTCCCGCCTGATTAGGAGAGTACGATCATGGAGAAATTTGCTCACTTGATCCACGAGACGCGCTCTTGACATCTACTAATTTCGAAATTTACTATTGCACGTAAGGGAACCCAAATGAACGTCAAATTGCTATGCCTCAATGATATTTTTGATTTGCCTTGAGGTATCATCAAGGATACCTTAAGTATGTAGCATGGAGTTACCTGATTTCTAGAACGCTAAAATAAATGATAAATAAATGCTTATGACTGTGTTTTTATCCAGAAAATTTAAAGATCTTTCTATTTATTTGTAGGGTGCAATATTAAATGATTTTCTTCAAAATAAAAATTTATGTAAACTTAAACTAAGTAATTGTTTAACTGATTAAAGGAGAGAGTGAATATAATTTTAATTGAAATCGAATTTTCGAAAGCTAATTGCTATTATCATCAGTATAAAATTATTTAAAACTGTTTCATAAAATTGCTATTTATATGATGATTACCAAACGACTAGCTGTAGCCCATTTTCATCAAAACATCAAACTGAAATTCACAATGAACAACAAAATGAACATAAAATTACAAAAGAGATAAAAGCACAAAAATAGTAACCAAAATTAAAAAGTTAATCAAAACAAAGTATTGATTAAAAATAGTATGTAATTTTAAATAAGTAACAAACTAGTTTAAAAAGTAACAAACTAGACCAAGATAAACTACAAACTACAATTCTAAAATATTTGTTATTAAATCAATATTGGGTTAATTATAAAATAAACCCGAAAATATATTTATGAAATAAATATATTATCAAAATATTTATAATATAAATAAATATTTATTAAATAAATAAATATTAATTTATCAACATAAATATTCGTGACGTTTATGACAGTATCTGATATAATTCCTTTTTAACAAAATATTTATGTTGACTAGTACGTTTTCATTACCCAGTATTTATGTTGACCGATATTAGTAAATCATTTTACTAATATCGGATAAAAGATAAAACAAGAAAATTCAAAAGAAATTGCAAAGTTTAGAAGTAAAGAACTTTCAATAGAAGCACAACTAGCACCATCAAGGCCATGTAATCCGAATTTGATTATTGCACAGCAACAATTAATCGATGATGTCTGCAAGCAATCAAAATCTTTCTAGGCATCAAACTCTCCATCAACTTCATCGTAATGTCCCCCACATTCCTAGCTATATTCAAGCTTACAACTACATATTGCAACCGAATTATGTTATAAATTTGCTGTTCAGTAATGAAAATCGTTTGAATTTCTGCGATATGGTACTCATCATATAACTAGCAATTTTTATATAATTTTATATTGATGATGATATTTAGCTATCGAAAATTCAATTTCGATTAAAATTATTTTCTCTCATTTTATCAATTAATAATTTTTAAGAGTGAACAACAAATTTATAACATTATACACAGTTATTATTTTCGACAAGCATTTAGTAATTGAAATTAAAGTAGTAAAATAGTTATTTTTAAATTACATCAAAAGTCTACGTTATGTTATTGTCCTTCAAATATTTGCAAAATAAACATTTAAAATATTATTCCTTAATTTAATTATTATATAATTATCAGCGATCATCATTTTAAATAATATGTGTATTACTTAGAACACATATTATAGCACCTTCGGGTGCAAACAAAATTAATTATAAATTTATTTTGTTTATTCAATAATATAATATTATTGAATAATATGATGCTGTGGATGCAACGGGCAGAACCCAGATGATGTGGATGCAACGGGTAGAACGCAGTCTGCAAGGGATGCAAATGCGCAAAGGCAAGCACATATTGCACGGACTGTGCCGCTACGAACTGCACCAACCGAGGAAATTCACCGATAATAGTTGACCATTCCACTAGCTGCTCAACCAGTAGCCACGTAACCACATTTAACGAGCCGGCTAATTCCATAGCGTCCATCCAGGAGGATGTCCGTACAATTAACCATGTGTTTTTAAACCCCCAACCGACCGCTGCCAGTCGCGATTTACTCAATGATCGCCCGTCCGCTGAAAGGATGCCATGCAGCTATGAAGATTCTATTAATTTTATGTACAATAAAGTCATTCTTTGGAAACCGAATCTACTATCTTTACCCATTTGCCAAGCTAGCAATCGGTTCATAGACTTATTGGCTTCGAGGTACTTGGATGTTGGTGAGGGTACTGCAAATGAAGGTATCGCGCTCAAAGAAGTTACAGTTATTTGTCAGCTCATACTGCAGCGAATCCCATCCCGAAAAGCCGCAGTTATTCGGAAAACCCTAGAGAGGCGTACTCAAATGTGGGCAGATAAACAAATCCATGATTTATTTGAAGAGGCTTTTGCTCTGCAACAGAAAGTAGTTCAAGGCTTGACGAAGAGTGTTCGTATTACAAATCAAAATGAGAGTGGAGTGTTCTCTAGGCTGATGCAGTCTGGAAAAACACATGCCGCTATTCGGACGTTAGATTCTCAATATGCGTCTCTGCCTCTACTCAAACCTGACGATGAGATTGACGGAGTAACTATATACGATATCTTATTGGACTTACACCCGCCAGGAAAGCCTATCCATAAAGACTCAATCCTGAATGTTCCTCTACCAGGCTGCATGCCTCATCACGCTGTTGTGTTCTCTGCAATCGATGGGGAGATCATACTCAAAGTAGCAATGAGGACTCACGGCTGCGCCGGTCCATCTGGAGTGGATGCTGTTGCTTTCAGACGAATGATCAGTTCATTTGGTCCTCATTCACGAAAACTAGCAGACGCCATTGCTTCTTTTGCAATTCGGATAGCAAGTGAACGTGTTGACCCATCTATTCTGGATGCTTTTACAGTAAGTCGTCTTGTGGCTCTTGATAAGAACCCAGGCGTGCGCCCTATTGGCATAGGAGAGATAGTTCGCCGTATTGTGGGAAAGGTAATTATGAGCTTAATAGGAAAGAATCTTCAGGCAGTGTCTGGGCATGTTCAAATGTGTAGTGGACAGCGCGGTGGAATGGAGTACATCATACACAGAGTTTCCGAGACTATCACGGTCAATGATCAGTATGTGTTACTTTCCGTGGATGCAAAGAACGCATTCAATTCGGCAAATCGGAAGGTTGTACTAGCTAACGTTCCTTTTATTTGTCCTGCTCTTGAGTGTATTCTGCATAATAAGTATTCAGAGCCGTCAAAGTTAGTGTGTTGTGGCCGTTCTTTGCGATCCCAAGAAGGATTTACACAAAGGGATCCTCTAGCTATGGCTGCTTTTGCAATGTCCTCGTTATTCATCGAATTCGCGAGTCGGTTCCGCACGTAAGTCAGTATTGGTATGCGGACGACGCAAATTTTATGGGGTCGTTAGAGGACGTTACTCGAGTTTGGGACCTACTCGAATCATTTGGTCATCAGCATGGCTACTTTGTTGATGCCAATAAATCAATTGTGATGATTCATTCTGAACAGCTAGAAGAAACCGAAAAACGATTTGAAAAATACAACGTCCGTATTGAGACAAGGGGTGTCAAACTGCTAGGATCACCTGTTGGAGACGCCGAATTTGTCAAGAATATGAGTGGTGAGCTCATATCCAAATGGTCTTGTTTGATCAGGAAACTTGCCAATGCGGCAAAGCATGATGCCCAGTCAGCATATGTCGCCTTTGTCAAAGCCTGTCAATCAAAGTGGTTACATTTATGCAGGACAACCCAATGTGATCCAGGTTGGTTCTCTGAAATTAGACAGCTAATATTTGGGCAGTTCGCTTTCGATGTATTTGGGCACACACTGGACGAAACTGAGCAGTTGATTTGTAGTCTCCCTTTGAGTTTCGGAGGTATGGGATTTCGAGATCCTTGCGTAGACGCTCCATACGTGCTGAACGCGTCAAAACGGTTGTGCAGAGCTTTTGACCAGTCGGATAATATTCTTGAAGTAGATAGGCTACAAACCCAAGCTCTGAAAGATATTGCTAGCGACAACAGATTACGTTCTGCTTAACTATTGGTTGGTTTACGTGAACGTGCTTCAATTCAAACAGTCAAGCTTCTACAGTATGCATCGGTCAAAGGGGCTTCAAGTTGGCTTCAAACGAGTCCTCTTAAAGCGTCGGGATTTAACATGACAAAATTCGAATTTCAGGATGCGGTTGCTGCAAGGTATAACTGGTCCTTATCTAGTCTACCGAAAAAGTGCGAATGTGGAGATGATATCTGTCTAACCCATGCATTGTCGTGCAAAAGAGGGGTTCTCCCAATTATTCGTCACAATGAGGTAAGGGATGTTTTGGCCTCCGCCTTATCTGAAATATGCAACGGCGTCGGGATTGAACCCGCACTCCAGCCCGTTACAAATGACTTTGTATTTCAGTGCTCGACCACAGCCCGGGGAGAAGATGCTCATCCTGATATTGTATGCGGCGGTTTATTCGGTGGTAGGTTGGAGCGGACATTCATAGATGTCTGCGTCTTCAACAACTTGGCTCCATCTTATCACCTAAGGACTGTCGATGCAAGTTTCGAATACCACGAGAATCGGAAAAGAGCAAAGTATCAGGAACGAATTAGTGAAATTGAACACTCGTCTTTCATACCGTTTGTCCTGGCAACTACTGGACGATTTGGTCCGACAGCGAAACGGTTGATGCAGACAATCGCTGCAAGGATGTCCTCCAAACTGCAACGAAGCTATAGCGATATGATTTCGCTTATACGAACACGATTTAGTATAATTCTCGCGCGTTCTATTTCCTGCTGCATGCGGGCTCCACGATCACGAATCGGTGAATTTACTCGGCCCATGGGGAACGCGGTGACTGGAATAGCTTCAATTGGATGAATGCATTATTATTTTTTTCTTTCTACGTTGGAATGTTTCATAACTTTTGTACATTTACGAATTATGACAGTAGTGGCCCATTTGAGGGAACCTTATTTTCTGTAAATTCGGAATAAATATTATTATTAAAAAAAATAATAATATTATAATATTTTTATTAATAGTCGTAGCAAAAGCCATTCGGAGTTTTGATTTATTGTCTTCTTTTCACAAAAACAATATTTAATAAAATATATTGAATAGCTGTCGAATGATTAAAATAAATTGAAAAATAATTGGGTAATGTTCAATTATTGTGGTTCAAATATTTCCCTTGCAGCAAAGTCGGTTAAGGAATGATCGATTATCCTGTTGTTAGTATTATACTGATTTCATTCATTTTCAATTCAGAAATCATAGTTTTCTTGACAATGGTCATAGCAAACCCTTAAAAGTACTTTGAGGATATTAAATGTTGAATATAATCTTTATAAAAAGAAAACTATTTTACGTTATAAAATTTACCAGTTACGTAGTATGTGTTCGTATATGTGCTCATAGTTATATTGTAATTAATATAAAGTACTAGATTTATTCGCTCTATATAAAAATATAATTCTGTAAACTGACATGTAACTATTGACATAAAATGATGTCAGCTATAACTTAACTCACTATGAGTAAATGTTATATAATAAATTATTAATTTTATTGTGAATGTATTTTATATAGTGACAGATCAGTGTTTAATTTGCTATATGTGTGAGTTTCCAAAACGTTCGCACAATCAAACATGTCCAAATCTACTGACACGTGCTTTGACCTTCACAAAAATAGAAAAAGGAGCCAATATCTCGAGAGAGTCACTTCATTGAAAAGAAGTGACTTCATTTAAAACAGTAATATTCTCAAGCGTGGGTGGTGCTGGCCATGAAACCTCTATTTTACTGCAGAGGATGGCTTATATGCTCGCTTAGAAAAAGTACATCACACAGAAATAGTAAAGCTACTTTCAAAGCTAAGTATCGGCCTTTGCAGGATGGCTTCAAGATGCATACGCTGTGCCAGATCTGCAATGAATCGTCTAATGTGACGAAAACTTGTGTATATCATTAATTTTCTATTTCGGACTTATTTGAGGGTAACTTTGTATTTTGATAATAATAATTCTGAAGAATAAAAAATAATAATTCTAGAGTATTGAATATAATAAAAAGATAGATTTTAAATAATATAATAAACGATATTATGTCTACGAAACTTTAGATTTTAAATTTTTTTAATTTTTTGCCAGCTTAGTGGTCTACAACAAAAATACACACAAGATTCAACGCTAACTCTTATAAAATTGCTTTGTGTTCTTTAGCATTAAGAATCAGATCCATTAACTGAGTCGACGTATTTTGTACTACATACGAATTTACAAATGCCAATATCTAAATCTTAATATTTTCTATAATTCAGGCTTTTTAAAACTCAAAATGTTTTAATCTATTTTTTAATTTATTAACGATTAATTGATAATGAATTAATGATGAGAGTCTTTAATTGTTTTAAGTTAACGATTGGGGTTATTGGGATGAACTGCTGTGCTATCAAGTTTTGGGCTCTATTAGTCGACCCAACATATTAACAGAGTTAGATTTTATCAAAGTGGTTTTTGATTTTTGGACCAAAAACTACAACATGTTACAACTATTACACGTTAACGAATATTTTGTTCTGTTACTGTAGTGAATTACTCGCAAATCAATTCGACTGTGTACAAGTATTTTTATTATTTGTTTACATAAATTCAAAAACTAAGTAGAAAACTGAAATTTATAGAATAAAATTTATTTTTTTAAATAATTTTTTGTTTTTATTTTGATTTATAAATATATCTTATATATACATTTATAACGTTAATATATTTATAGGTTTAATATATCGTATATCATGTATTAGAATTAAGATTAGAGATCATCAGAAGAAAATGTTTTGTTATCAGATTTCGGCCCAATTCCTCAGCCTAACTAATAATCAATGTGGCCAAATGATTATGACTCATTAACTAATCGCCATGTCCAATTAAGGGTCATTATTGCTATATTCTTAATTCTATAAGAGTTTTTTCGCATAGTAAAATAATTAAAAATTAACTTATGGGTACGATAAAGAAAATTTCGATTGTAGTAATTTCAAAATCCTTTGACATGTATGCATGATTAAGAGAAAATAATCAAGAATGCTTTACTAGAAAAATACTTTAAATATCAAAAATAAAATTTACATCATCAACAAAATAAAAATATACAAAAATGTTATTATCGCATGGATTCTTCCAATTCCTGATAATAGTGAATGTCATCGCTATTTGTCGCACAATTCCCGACAAATGAGCAACAATGCCAACAGTTAATGTCTTTTGGATTGTACATAATCGCTTGTAAAGGATATTGTTCTTCCGTACAGTGTCGACAAAGCGTGAGATAATGGCATGTTTGTGTCCTTGTTGCTTTGCTTGTTACACCATATGGCTGGTCTTTAAAAGAAGATGTACTATCAAAAAGCAAATTGTCAAGTGCTGAATTTTTTGTCTGAAATAAGGATTTCCGTTTAACGGATGAACGTATCCTAGCATTTTTTCGTGATTTTGTTGAGTTTGTATATTTTCGTTGTATTGTCATAATAATTATAAATATAAGAAACAGAAGAAAGCAAATACAAAACAAACATGAGTATACACTGATCGTACCGTGTCTAGACTGCTTAATTACCGAATTTGATTTCAGTTCTTCTCGTAATAATTCTCCTGTATTCCGAACTGCATATTTAGATCCGTCTAATCTAGAACCTTTCCTTGTATATTCCTTACATCTGCGCTCAATGCCTTCAAATTTGTAAATTGACAGACAGAACTCAATCTTGCTATCGTCTGTTATATTCATCGATGGAAAAATGTACTGACGCTGCATATAATCTAAAAATGGACTGATTATCGTCCATCTTGGTTTAAACTGTTCACTAGCGCTCACCTCAAAGCCCTTTATACTTTCGTCTTTAATATCCCAATTAATTATGACTTTTGCTAATAAATGCTTATTTGGAATATGCTCTACATAAACTTGCCAAACAATCTTCATCAATTTTTCGTCCTTTAATGAAGTTTTATTGATGCATTTTAGATCTTTCTCTGACATGTCGGAGAGTTCCATTGAGTTTAATTGACACTGAATAGATGAAGATAAATCTGAATCTTTTTTGAGCCAATTAAATAAACTTAACGCTGTACAATCACAATTGATAAGCATATTTGCTATTATGTTGCGAATATTTCTTCTATACGTTGGCTTAACTTCTTGCCATATAAATGGATTGTCGTTAAAATATAATATTTCTAAACTTCTTGGCAATTTTAAAAAATTTAAATCTGTTTTCTTTAAGACATGTGATGATATATTATCTGCATATAAATTCTGTAAATTTTGAGGTAAATGGTGCCATTCAAAAGTTATCATTGAATTATCAGATAAATCTAATGATTGCAAGTCCTGTAGTTTTGTAAGACTTGAAGGTACATCCATAATTCCAGTATTTCGTATGTTCAATGTCTGTAAACGGGTATTGCTATCTACCATTGACTGCAGGAGGCACTTTACATTTTGATCAACAGATGAGCTTTCCAGTCCTGCTATATTCAGATATAATAACGATTTTGCAACAGGATACAATGCAAAACAGTCGAGATCTATTGCCATTGACGGATTTGATTGAAGATCAAGCGAAATTAGATTATGAGCATTATCAAACCAAGATCTTTTCAGCAATCGTAGTAAGGTGTGCCTGGCTGACAAATCAGTTACTGATTCTGGAATTGTAAATAACGATTTTAATGGATTAAAATCAAGAATGAGAACCTTAATCCCGTTGAAGACAGATGGATTATTGATAGCATCAGCAGTAAGCAAATTGTGACGTAAATTGAGAGTTTCGAGTTTGATTAATTGTATTTTTATAAGATGTATACTTTCCATTGATTGTATAACGTTAAAAGACAAATCAAGGGATTTTAGATTTGGAAGTGATCTTATTCTGTTAACAGATGATATCCCATTACTTACCAAGGAAAGATTCTGAAGTAAGTGAAGGGTCGGAAAAACAATTTTTTCAACATTCTTCCAGTGGTCTAGATTAAGTGTTATCAACATCTTAGGTAGAAAGTCAAAATTTTGTTCAATCGATCTTCCGATTGTATGATTATTATTTATCGTAAACAGAGCATCATACGATCCTTGTTGCAGAACAAGGTGCTTAACTGATTTTGGAATATAAATATTGCTAGTGACTTTTACATTTGTTATTTGTAGAAAACGAAGCGATTTCAATGGACGCAACCAATCTGTTTGTAATACTATAATATCACTAGCAAATGATATCTTTAATGAATGAAGGAAAAATTTTGTAGGATTGAAGGCATTGGTATCTATATTAGTTATCGGATTATCTGATAAATCAATTAAACGAACACGATATATTGATTTGTGAAATGAGTCTATGTTTATCTTGGTTATTTTATTACCGTTTAACAAAAATTCGTCAAATATGTACGACCATGCTTCGTCGGAGTGTTCATAAAACTGTGGTATTATTTTTAGGTCTTGTCTTGCACAGTACACGTAGCTAATATCGTCGTTACGAGTACCACATCTACATTTTTTCAATGCAGGGCATTGTATGTCAATTGCGTCTGAGAGAGAAAATTCACATAAACTTATCAGAACTAGAATCCAATTTTCTGGTATCATCTAAATGATAGATAATAATCCATCAAATTTTCTCTTATTAATCCATCTGAAATATAAATAACGTATTTTAATAAGCAATATTTTAATAGACATTGTTCAATGTTCATATTAATATGTCAATATTATTGATACTACTAATATGTCAATATATTATCATATTATTAGACTATTTTTTAACTTTCAACTTATTGGATATATTAAATAGCAAGCTGAAAACCGATTATTGATGTAATCTGACATATTACCATATTGAATTTAACTTAATCAATAAGTTACTAAATCAGAAACTTAATAAAACAGTTACAAACTTGTTCAATTATATATTAGTATTTAAAATAGGAATACTCCCAATTATTTAAATTTTAAATAGTTGATACTGATCTATTTATTGATAAATAATTATTGGAGCTGGATCAAAGAAAAAAGAAATTATTTTTGATATTTCGCTAACTTCTGCTAGCATCTTCAGAAATTGTAATTTTCATAATATCAAAAATATCAATAAAATATTGATAATATATCAATATTACAATATTGATAATATATTGTAATAATATCAATAAAATGTAGATAATATATCAATATTACAATATTGATAATATATTGTAATAATATCAATAAAATGTAGATAATATATCAATATTACAATATTGATAATATATTGTAATAATATCAATAAGAATATTGATAATATATCAATATTACAATATTGATAATATATTGTAATAATATCAATAAAATATTGATAATATATTGTAATAATATCAATAAATTACAGGTTGATATTTTCTGAAGATGCTAACAGAAGTTAGCGAAATATCAAAAACAATTTATTCTTTTCTTTGATCCAGCTCCAATAATTATTTATCAATAAATAGATCAGTATCAACTATTTAAAAAGAAATGTGTTGAATATTATACAATAACTTTAATTTACAACACTAACGGTAAAAAGGCTAAAACCTGTAATGATTTTAAAAAATTTCTTCTGGACGCTTAACCGGGATGCGCCGTATTAACACAGACGCCTACACCCAATGGAGTATTTCGGCCTTAATCTACTTAAGGCCGTAAATTTAAATTTCGAAACGGACTTGAAATGTCGAAAAGCTATTTGATTTTCATGTGTCTAGTGTACAACACCCAATCAAAACAAGTGTTCAATTTTAGAATAAATGCAAATCAATCATCATGAATCGTAAAAGTAAGCGTTTGTCATCGTTATGTGCATAAACATAAGATAAGTATAAGAAAAACTTATTTATAGTGACTTTTTGACAACTATTATTTTCTTGTAATATATTCTCCTTTTGAAAATCAGCAAATACAAAACGGTGTCATATTTCATGATTTTCATAGTAGCCACACTATAAGATAAGATTGAGACAACTGAATAATAAAGTTTGACATAAGTAAGGCCCTCGACTGTCTTTGCACATTTATCGGATGCTGATAACATTGATATAAATTTCTTCTAGCATCCATTTCAACTTATAAATTATCATAGTCGTCGTACCTGAGGGAACATGTATCAACAGAAAAGTGTTACCTGCATGTTTCTATTATTTATGATTATTTCATATAGTCATACTTATGTGTTCCAATTAAATATTGCTGAGTTCACAAGAAATGCATGGTAAAGTTTACATTATCGTTACCTTTTTGCTACGATAACAAGATGATCCAAATTCAAAACTAAAAGAACAAAAACTAAATCTTATAACCTAATAACGATAATCTTTATTTTGTCGTTTCGCTTATTCACGATGATTTTGCTAATAAATTCAGAAATTTTGTTAATAATAACATTTGTTTACTTCTTTACTTCATTTGTTCACTGTATAAAATATACATTTCGGGCCCATTCGTTCAAATAGGCCCAAAATAGACATACATCTGTATTATAGTCATTAAACTCGTCAACATCGGTCAACGTCTCGGATGATAACCGGAAATTTGGATATGATTGAAACTGTCCAAATTCGGGGTAATTCTTATATCGTTTAATAAGTCAGACTTTGACCTTAAATTACACATTAAAATGCAGTATTATACTAATTATATAATGTTATTATATAAAGATTATATTATGCCCTATAATAAACCTTTAGATTTAAAATATACCTTAACATAATTAATTGTTCCCATTGACAAAATAATTTTATATTTTTTATATATTATTTCGCTGTTTATACTTTTTTTGCATTTTATTTTTTATCAATCCCATTAAATAGATTGTCTCGTTAAAGGCGCAGCAAATAGCCTATTTGCTAGCTTAAACCATCACCTTAAGATGGCAGCAGTAGCTGTTGAAAATTTGTGATAAATATCTTTAACGAAGTAAGAATAATAATTTTGTGTAATAATAATCCGATAATTTACTGTAACGAGTGAAATTTTTTAATACAAATGAAATACACTTACTTTTGAAGTTTTGTTGTGTTTCAGCAATTTTATATTTTAAAATAATGAACATCTAACTGCTAACATAATAGTTATCGCTAGAAACCGGTAACTATAAGCGGTTTCTTTACCATATCGAATTCCTGTTCGGATTGTTTTTAAACACTAGGCAGAGGTCGTCTAGAAGTGACACAGAGCTAGCAGTACGTTGATCGAAGGCAGTTTCAATCGGCAACTACATTGAATGCATTGTGAATTCCAATGGGAATCCTGGTCATTGTTTCATTCCGCACAATCGGGCTTAACTTCTTATCATGTAGTCTAAGGAAACATCAGATTTGGCAACATTACGATTATGAAACTGAAGCTAATTAGCTCCTGCAGCACAGTTTAACACATTCTGCGAACACATTATAAAAACGTATCCTCCAAAGGATCTACTTCTGAGTGCACCCTACTTCTGAGTGCTGAGTGCCACAGCACCCTACTTCTGAGTGCTGTGGCACTCAGAAGTAGGGTGACATTGGCAGCATCACGATTAAAAACAAGCATATTGGCTTAGTGTTACACATCATACTATAAAAATTATATATATTTATATTTTAAATTAATTATAATTATCATATTATAATATACTATATAAGCAAGCATATTATGTAATAAGTATATTACATAATATAAATATAAATAATATATTATATTAATATAATTAATATATAATAAGTGATAATAATATGAGTATTATTAATATGAATATTATTAGTATTAAGTGATATTATATATATATCCATCATATTCTGACGGTAAATTAACCATTTTATCAAAATTTTGCTATTTACAGATAAGTTCTAATTTATCAGAATAAATTCTAATAAATATATGACTAAAAATGATTACTTATCATAACTTGATAATTATACTATTTTAGTGAATTTGATCGAAACTGTGTAAACTATAAAATTATCTATTATATTAGAATTTATATATCATTTATATCACATAAATCATATATATTATTTATATATGTAATAATAACTATAACGCATATCTAACCAAAATTAAACCATCAAGTAAATATAAATATATGGATAAAATTGAATTATTAAAATCCTTAAATATTTTAATAAATCAAAATTATTTAAAGGTAGGAACATCTATATTTAGACAAATCAAAGGTGTTTTAAGGGGCGGTAATAGTAGCCCAATTTTAGCTGACTTATTTTTAAGCTTTATAGAATATGAATTTGTTTATAACTGTTTTAAAATAAATCTAAATTATATAAAGATATGAAATATTTGTTTCGATATATTGATGATATATGTGTATTTAACTCTAACAATTTTTATTTAATAAGCGAACAAATTTATCCAGGTTGCTTCATTCTTAATAAAATAGATATTAATGATAAAGAAGGTATATATCTAGATATAAACATTAAATTAATATCAATTAAAACTACTTTTAATTGATATTGTAAAGATAACATATTTAAATTTACAAGAAACATGTATTTGCAACAGCATTCATGCATTTCATATATATATATATATTATATAAGTTATAACTTCCTAAATCCTTACTTTGGTAAGCTGATTAATAGTGAAAGCTCGAATATATCTAAGATAAACATTTGGAAATATTATATATTTGATAAAATTAAAAATAAAATGAAAATAACAAACAATTATAAAAGAAAAGATCAAATTGATAAATATATGTATACAGAACTTTCTAAATTGAAGCATAACTATATAATAACACCTATTGATAAAGCTAGTAATAGCTTTGTCTTTATAATCAAAAGCCTTTATCATGATAAACTGATGAAAGAAGTTAATTATAATGATTTAAATATAAACACAACATATGAATTTAGTGATTTAAATTTAAAAACAATTATTACAAGTCACTATCCTATAATGGATATAAAGAGTATAAGAAATTGAATCAGAAAATAAAAATATACCTATTTTATATTGTAATCCAAAATTACATGAGAATTTTTAAAATACACAAAAGGAATAAATTTTCAGAATATAAATACCTACGATTTTAGTCCGCTTTATACAAATCTAGATTTAGATTAAGGATGCAATAGAAAAGTTAATTAACCTTATGAATAAGGTTAACCTTTTAAGAATTGTCATGATATGTAATTATATTGTTATTCTTTAAAATCATTTAAATAATTTATAGATACAAATTTTAAACAATATTTATATCTTATCAATCAATTCACAAAAATTTAGATTTTTAAAAATTTTTACTATATATAAATTTAAATTTATAAATTTATTTGGCATTAGACATTTCAAAATTTTGAACTTTTAAATAAAATGTTTTGTTTTTCTAAGAAACAAATATATTATACAAATATATTAGATATGTATTATATTACAACAAAAGGATATTATAATACAACAAAATGGACAATTTAATCAGAATATTTTTGCATTGGCATTCATGATTAATCCATTAAAAAATATTTGTCAAAAATATTTTATTTGTTATATTAAATAACAATAAATTATTGATATTAATTGGCGGTGAATCACCGTTAAATGAAGACAATGCCTTAAAGTCCGCGACATTGTTTTCTCGGTGTATTTTACATCGAATATCTTCACAAAAAGTAGCTATAGTGCGTAAATGCCTCGATCGCCCTATAGCTTTATGGAAAAGTGGTCAGATCAATGAACTATTTGAAGAAACGAGTAAATTGCAAGCTCGCACAATTTTGAACAGAAGTGAGACTATAGATAGATGGATTAAGATATACTACAAGTTAATGGCAAATGGAAAGGTCAAGACATCTGTATCAGTATTAGCAGATTATGGATAAAAGAGAACGGTACAGCCAGATGTTATAAATAACAATAAATAACAATAATAATATTTATAATATTAATTATAAACAATAATTTAAATAATATAAATAATGGTTTACGCAAAGCATATTTTAATGGAATTACAATAGATTTAAATGCATTAATCTTGCGAATTTAATTAATTTGTTTAAATAATTTTTTCTAATTAAATTTGTTGTTCTAAGTTTACTACGATTACAAGTTTGGTAACGTAAAAATGATTTAATTTTTGACCAAACAAAAATCAATTGTTTACACAATTGATTTTATAATTATTTTAATTTTTATTTATAATTAAATGTGAAAAAATAAATTAAAAAGATTAAATTAAAAATTAAATTTATCTAAAACAATAAATTATCAATTACGTCGATTAACGCTCTAGTAACGTTCTAACGCCCTATTTGAATTACCAGTTTATCCAATTCCTGATATTGTTTTTAAAAATTCGCGGATTATACACCATTCTACTCTAGACAGTTTTCGATGGTCACTTTATTCTTATAGTAGTATTCGCCACTGATTGCTATTGTGATCACATACTTTTGTGATAAAATCAGAGTAAAATCAAATCTAAAATCGAACTGAAAAATATTTCTGGAAATGTATTATTTTTAAATAGCAAAACTAACTCGGATGAACGATATCATTAGTATATTTAATTTGGTAAATACCTTCTACATTATTCATCTGTCCAATTAGTATAATGTCATTTCCTTAAAACGTATTACTCTAAAAATAGGTATTTAATGGAAATTTAGTCATTTCTTCGTAAAATGACATTTGCTATTATACCTTTGTTGATTTTGTCCATATAGAGATGCGTTAGTCACACACTGTGATACGAGAAAACGATGTATAATAACGTAAGACTAATACTAATAGAGAATAAAGGTCACACGGTCTATTTTTGACAATTAAATGTGCCCTCCAGTGATTCCATAATTATTATTAATCTATATTCTCCTTAGCTTTCTTTATTGGAAACTATTGGAACAACATAAACGGTAGACAAATATAATCCTTATGGCACTATAGCGAAAATAAATGAAGGATAAAATAATATTTTAGAAACATCATCTTCCCGTCCGCTGTAGATTATTTTTACCAGAAGGGATAGATAAAACCCTGATTATTTAATAATTATTATAGCGATTAATTAATATTAGCAACAGACTTTACAAAACTTTAACTTTCAATCATTCAATAAATTATTGTAAGTTATCATTATTTCTAAGCACAATTACACATGATTTTCGCGTAGATCGCATAAACTGGTATAAAAATGTAGAATAAAAATGTAAAATAAATTACAAATTAAATATTTTCAATTTATATATTTGATGCAATATGTTAGCCTTTAATAAAGCAACTCTTTTAAATAAAAATGAGTTGAGAATGTTATTATATAAATTTTAAAAATGTTATTATATAAATATTATATTTGTTATATTATATATTATATAATAATAATGTTATTATACAAATTTTAAAAGTTTAGTTTGAAATGATAGACTTACTTCTATGTAACGAATTCGTTATTCTAATAAATTGTTAAAAATGTCGTTTTGATTCTATTTTGTGTATAAAGGACAATTTCTATTTAAAGGACAATTCCATGTTTAAAATTCGTGAATTTTTGACTCAGACATGTCATTGTACTATAAAGGGTAGAATTGCTATGGTAGATAGAAGTTTAATTTTATAGATGCTACAAACTTTTTAACTATAATTAATTTTTAATTCTATAAATTCTTTAAACTTTTTAATTTTATAAAATTTCATTTTGTGTGTGCAAAAAATGATTAATAAATGTAAAATGATTGAATTAAGAAATTGTTGTTATGTGCTTTTAATTGTAAGTTACGAATTTGAAAGTGACCATCAGCTATTTTTAACAATAAAACTCACCAACGCGGTCATTCGTTGATTTCAAAGTTTAAGAGTATTAATTATGACGATACAACTTTTTACAAATCGTTACTTTCTAATGGCGAAATATGCTCGACTAATTATCTAAAATTGGTATTACTACTTCAAAGGCACTGTCTTTGAAGTAAGCACAAGAGATAAATTAAATATAGTAACAAAAGTCATTGTATGCAATAATAGAAATGTTGGTTGAAATAAACATTTTTAACCAAACAATGAAGCTTAAAATTAGAGTGTATGTCGACTGGTCAAGATTATAAAAATACAATTCTGGTTTATAATAGTCAAATTAATGTTAAAGTTTTATTGAAAATAAGATCGCTTTAATGATTTCTACAAATAAATAATTTATATTTTATAACATACATTAAACGTAATTTTGCATTTCTAATTGGAATATGCGGAGACGAAAGAATTCAATAAGCCTAGCTTAAAAATAGCCATTGAAGTACTGAATATAGTGGAATATGAGCAAGACAATATAGCCGTTTGCGGTCTGTGTTGGACAGAAATTAATATGGCCATTCAAGCGCAAAGATTGATTTTACGCTAGAAGCTTAAATCGGTGCAAGTAAGGATAAAATTCTATTGTGATTGAGAAAAGTTTTGTGCTTTTCTACTGCAAAGCATAAATGATTTCAATTAAGTGACCTTCTGTTATCAATCAAAAGCCTAGCAAAATCTGTAAAATTCAATTGATTGGAATTCGATATTAATTCGAAAAGATAAGAGAGTAAAAATTCGTGATGATATTGCACCGACTGAATTGGTTAATCTACTATATAGTACATTAAATTAAAATCATTAAGTTAAAAAGAAATTTAGGCACAAGAAAGAAAGTTATTTAAAATAAAATTTCGAATAAAATAAATAAAATTACATAAAAAGAACAATTATCTACAAATTTATAAACACAATATATTAAAAATAAAAATTATATTTGGCTGACTGTAAATCGATTTTTTCGAGTGAGAAATATATACATAGATAATATATATAATTTACTAAATATAATATTAATATAATATTAATATTAATATAATATTAATATTAATATTATAATATAATATTAATTTACTAAATTTGTTAAATGCCAAATTTTATTATTAGTATTGTCATTTCACACCAGAGTACGGTGACTTTCTCGAGGTTGTGTATTAGATAGGGCGGTAAGCCTGTCTAATGGAATTGCTTTGCTTTTGCGGAATGTCGGTCACAAAGCGTCGGAAAAGTTTGAAGATGAAGAATTCTTAGTCATTATATGTTGCCTGGTTGATATTTTTGGACACATAAACACTCTTAATTTATCATTACAAAAATCAATTGCTAATTGGATTCTCTGTTTTCAGAATGTTAATAACTTCATGAATAAGCTGCCTCTGTGGAGAAAACGAGTCGTCAAAGAAAATATGGCAAATTTAAGATTGCTCGATGAAAAGCTTAGAAATACAGATGCCTTAGAGGACTTGATTAAAAGCAAAATTGACATTTATATTAGACTAATATATAAGAATATTAAATAAATAATATATTGCCCTAATTGTTTAGAGCTAAAGTAGCAAAATATGCAAATAAAACAATACGGAACATTTCTGGCTTCGACAGCTTATTGCCTATCCAAGTCTATCAAGCGTAGCGCTCCATAAAATGTCGCCCTTTCCAACAATTTATCTTTGCGAGCAAGGTTTCTCTACTTTGACTATATTAAAAACTAAGTAGAAGAACAGACTTGAACCCATTAATCACAGGAGACTGGTATTATCGTAGTTGGAGCCACGGATTCAGCAATTGATTAATACGAAACAAGAACAACCATCTCATTAAATGAAATTAATTATATTGTAATATATAATCATTTTTGTACGAAACTTTTAGTGTAAAATCATTTAATTCTGTTTCTCCGATTTATCCAAACTATCAATAAGTTGTTTTACCTTTAACGAGGACTTGATATACCTGTGACCTGTAAAATTAGTATCATTTTGTAAAAAAATGTTCGGGTTAGGTCACGATGTCACTAGGCGGAGCAATGTTGGGTCACGGTTCAAAATGGTTAAGAAACACTGTTGTGAGTAGATAAATAACACGAAAGAATTCGAATGAATATTTTAAGAAACATTGCTGATTTATCAAATTATGGAAACATTAGACAAAATACACATACATTTAAATGCTAATTTACTTATTCCTAAATTCATTATTTCGTTTTAAGTATAAAATCTAATTGTATTTTAGAATGTTGAAAATTGAAATGCTAAAATACTGATTGTAAAAAATAATCAATTTACTAAAGCATTCACAAAATATGTAAGTAAATACTGTGAAATTTAAAAAAAAATTAAATCTACTTTATTTTTAAAATATTTAATATCTGAAAAGTTGAATTGAATAAATTGCTAATAGAAAACCAAAATGCTCAAACTTGACGAATATAAATGTTGTATTAATTATTAAAATTATCTCGATTTTATTGTATTAATTGTTTTGATTTTATTAAAATCAAAATAATAGATTATTAATATAATTATCGTTTAAGACATTTTAAATATTTAATATTTAATGTACATTTTTATTTAAACTCTAATTGTATTTATCAAATTGCGAAGATTATTTATTTATCTTTTTATTTATCAAATTTTAAACATTTTAAGTGGCAAGACAATTTACTTTTGTTTTTAATTTTCCACTTATGTGATATCATTTATATTTTGTTGACATTTATATTAGACTAATATATAAGAATATTAAATAAATAATATATTGCCCTAATTGTTTAGAGCTAAAGTAGCAAAATATGCAAATAAAACAATTATGTTAATACGGAACATTGATTATTAGTCTAATACGATTGCTAGGATAGCCTAGTGTTAACCCAAAAATTAAATAATAAATACATCCTGATCATATATAAAAACCAATTATTAAGGCTAAAATAATTTATCACAAGGAACACCTGATTGCATGCAGTCGAAACTAACCTTTTTTAAATTATTTCTATATATAGCAATGTATGTCTTGAAACTAAAGGTCATCAAAGTGTCATCAGTCTGCGCAATTGATACCACTGAAAATATATCGCAATAAAGTTATTTGGACTTGACTTGTACCTAATATAGTTTTACTTACTTTAATGTCATCACGTGTATAAGCGATTATTTATCGCAAATTACTTTTTCAGACTGTTATTCCTTAGAGAATTATGTATAAAGATTTAGTATCTATCACGCATATACATCATAAGATACAAAACATTAAATTTCGAATACATGAAATTTTTCATATAACATTTTGATGTTTATTAAGCTTAAACAAAAGCCAATTTAATATTTAAATTATATTTTAAAACTTAAATTACTTAAATATAAAATATTTAAAATACTTGAATATTATATAAAGAATATATAATATTCTTTACGAATATTATATATTCGTAAAGAATAAACTTGTAATCTATTTGATATCAAATATATATTTTGTAAATTGTATATAGTATAAACCGCTACTTAAAATATTAAAAATGCACAAATGTTTTCGTTTATATAATTCAAAAATAGGCTAAAATTTTATTATTAAACGACTTGAACTACCAATCATTGAGCACTTATAAGACAATAAATAAATTACTAATAAAATAATATTAGCAATGTATATTCAAAGTAAAATAGGTAATGTGCATTAAGAAGACTCTATATATAGAAGAGCCTTCTTATTGGATGACTAGCCTTCCCATAAGATAAGATAGCAGTAAGCACCTTTTGCAGGAACTTCATCAAATTTTGAAACCTTATCTATTATGATAGTTTTCAAAATTTTATATATAAACTATGAAAATATAACACCGTCGTACCCGTCCAGTGCAACGGTGTTAATATAACAAGAAGGTTCCTGGTAAAACTATTATGTTATATAATAGGTTCAGAAGTTTAAATTATTTAATTCCAACGATTTTCCCTGGTTTTGGAAATGAAATAATTATTCTCAAAAACATGGATTACGAATTTTCGCGGGAAACGAGAAACGATTTAATTTTGATTTTTACGTCTGTTAACAAAATAATGAACTTATTTGACAAATAACGCATTTATTGATACATTTTATAAAAAATTAGAAAGCATGCATTCTCTGTTAAGAAATATGAGATTAAATTGAAAGTGAGCAAAGAAAATGTATGGATATCACTTCATTTAAAGCGATTTCTGAATTACTCCGAATCTTTTGTCTTTGAAATGTAACTAAACCTTTTGAATTAAAAATGGCGCCATTGCCACAACCGTTTTCGTTTCGCCCGCTTTTTGCCACATGTTGGTAGCCCCGGGCTCGTCAGAAGGCT
>WNNJ02001669.1:0-39089 GCA_012934845.2 Pomphorhynchus laevis | reverse complement strand
ATACCATTATATATTTATATATAATGGTATATGGTTTACACACCATATTCGATTTCTCCTTGTCAACAGGCTGTATACCATCAGATTGGAAATGTTCTATAATCCGACCTCTCTACAAAAAGGAGACCGTAATCTAGCAAGCAACTATCGGCCCATAAGCCTTACCTGCGTTGCTTGTAAAGTGCTAGAGAAACTGCTTTTTAAACGAATCATCGGGCACCTAGAAGATAACCAAGTACTCTGCGACAACCAGCATGGTTTCCGCCCAGGAAGATCTACTGTCACAAACCTCATACTTGCGAGGAGTGATTGGACCAGATATGCCGAGGCTGGAGTTAGTGTTGATGTTTTGTTTTTCGACCTCAGCAAAGCATTTGATCGGATATACTATGATGTCCTCCTTATTACGCTGGAACAGTACGGCATCAGAGGAACCCTCCTTAATTGGATTAACTCCTTCCTTAGAAATCGGAAGATTACTGTATTGGCTAATAAACAAATGTCAAAAACAAGAAATCCTGGACGCGGTGTTCCTCAGGGATCGGTACTCAGTCCATTGCTCTTCATTATTTACATCAACGAGCTTACTACAGCTATTTCGAGTCCATGTGGTTTATATGCCGACGACTTGAAAATTTGGCGACCAATAATCGATAGCCGAGATCCAATGATACTCCAGAGAGACATTGATAATATTAAGGTATGGTGTAATCAACGGGGACTGGTATTAAACCCCGATAAGTCAAAACATATGCGCATCGGACATCTACACATCAATTCATCATATACCATTGACGGAAGAGAAATTGAAACAGTTCTCCAATTTCAAGACCTTGGAGTGATCGTAAATAGAAGCTTATCGACCATCCCACATACCAGTCACACAGTTGCTAAATGCCGTCGAATTTTAGGACTTATTAGAAGTACCATTGGCCAGCTTGACGCATCCAGTTTTAAGTTAATTTACAATGCTTATGTCTTATCTTTAATGAGATACGCTTCACCTGCCTGTCACCCTCAAACTACGACAGAGATGAACCTGTACGAATCCATATTACGCAAGGCCACACATCTTGTACCCAGCCAACGCAAGCTCTCATTCATTTTTCGACTTCACGCACTTGGTGTGACCACAGTGAAGAAATCTTTAAAGTCATCTGATTTAATGTTTGTGTGGACAGCGCTTAATGTTCAAAAAGGGCAGAGGGAACATGTTTGTCGCAAACTGTTCGAACTTCGAAATTCAAACAGATTGAGGGGGCATCACCTCAAAGACCCACATTCGTCCACGAAGAAGATTTAACACAATTGTCAACCGAACGTGGAAAAGCTGGAATAAGCTACCAAGTCAAGTGGTTTCGGCCTCCAGTATTTTGTCCTTCAAGAGAAATCTGAAGAATGTACTAACTTAAAACAATCGGATTTTTATTGATATTTTTTTAACCCTGTACCCAGCCTGTACGAGCTCTACGCTCTTTTGCTGCTGTTGTATTTAATAATAATAATAATATCATAAACTCTGCCAAAGACGTTCCCAAGCCCGGCTGAAAAGGAGGAAGGTTGGTGGCAGGAAGGGCATCCGGCTGTAAAAACATGTCAGCAAATTCACTATCAAACGATCGAGCTAGGACGTACCTCGTATGCGACGCGCATGCCCATTGCCCTAGGTTTGCGAACAATCACTAGTGCTATCAAGACATCGACGGTCTCGGCTAAAGAAGCAAGTCGTCACGGCCATTGGAATGGCTAGCCTAAACGCCGGATCAATGACGGGAAGAAGCAGAGAACTAGTGGATATCATTAGAAGATGCAAAATTCGAATTCTCGGTGTACAAGAAACCCGATGGAAAGGAGCGAAGTCCAGAGATTTTGGAGATGGGTATAAACTCATTTACAGCGGTGAACCCAGTGGAATAAATTGTGTAGGGGTTATCATCGATCGAGAGCTTGTGAATTATGTTTTAGAAGTAAAGAAGACAAGCGATAGAGTTATATCCGTGAATATTAACCTACATGGAGAGAACATCACAGTTGTTTCCGTATATGCTCCACAAGTTGGCGGTAGTGATGAAGAGAAAGAGGAATTATGACAACACCTATCTGAAACAACAATGACAAGATACTATCGATATGTGATACTCGGAGATTTCAATGGTCACGTCGGATCGAGAGATGGCTTTGAGCGAATCCACGGCGGACATAGCATAGGAAAGAGAAATGTCGACGGTGAAAAGCTTTCTAGACTATTCAGTGGCTAATGAGCTGCGTTTAGCCAATACATTTTTCCAGATATCACTGAAGCATCTTATCACGTATTCGAGTAGTGGATATTCAAGCCAAATTGTCTCCATATTATGCCCGATTGCAAAGTGGAGTGAAGTGTTTAACGCTAAGACGATTTTAGGAGAAGAATATGCTTACAACACAGAGTTATAGTTGTGGACCTGAGAATCAGGATAAAAGGAAAAAAGTAAAAAACAGCTATAACTTCGAAAATTAAATGGTGGAAGATGAAACAATGTATCCTGAAGAACAGATTTTAAAAATCACTTGTCCAAAATCTGAATATTGAGGTGAGGGATCCTTAAATCTGGTGGAATGAAACGGCCGCAATCATCATTGAAGAATCGAATACAATTTTTGGACTGTCATCAGGGAAACCACCACCAAATAAGGATACTTAGTGGCGGAGTCAGACAGTTAAAAATGCCGTCAGTCGAAAAAATGCAGCCAAAAGGAAAACGGATTTTGATCCAACGGTTGAGAATAAAGAGACGTACAAGCAGGCCAAGAAAGATGCGACACGCAAGTGTACCATGGAAAGATGGAATCTGATCAGGACATATATGATAAACTCTAAAAGGATAATGAAAAAATTTCATATTCAAGTTAGCCAGAATCAGAGATAACATGTCGAAGGATATTGCGCTAGCTAGAATCATCAAGGACAGTTAGGCGGATGTCACGTATAATTAAGTTAGACGAGCGGACTTTGTCACGGACGAAGGGTTTAAGGGAAAGCTGATCATCGAAATGAAAGCCTAAGAAAGTGAGATTGTGACTATGAGGAAGATCGATGAGGCAAACGATACAGTAGGAGGATATATGTTTGGTCTACGGGGGAGGATCCTCATCATTTTAAGCTTGTCGGGGTTTAGAACGAGACGGAGATTGGAGAGACGTTTGCAGATAGAAGAAAGACAGTTGGAGGCAGAAATGACGATATCGTGTATGCGATGTGCGGGTGCATGAGCATATATGAGGATGTCATCGGCGTATTGCATTACGTTAAAGGATAAAGGTTTGATAAACGGAGAGAGATCGCCGAGTAGAATAGATAAAAGCAGGGAACCTATGACTAAACCTTGTGACCCCGCAAAAATAGGGATGGGAGGGGAGGATAATGAATTAGAACAAACGCGAAAGGAACGGTCGGATAGATATGAGGCACACCATGCTACGGAGGAAGAAGAAAAGTTGTAATCATAACGTAGGCGAGAAAGGAGGACGGAGTGGTCGACAATGTCGAAGGCGGAGGAGAGGTCGAGGGAGATGAGATTACTATTTAGAGTCTTGTCTCGAGAAATCAGTAAGTCGTTGTATACTTTCATGCAGGCGATTTCTGTTTAGTGATTTATGAGGAAAGCGGATTGGAAAGGAGGTTACAGATTGGATGAGGAGAGATAAGCGTTGATCTATGTTAAGATGATGCGTTCTAAGAACTTAAAAAGGGAGTAGTGAAATGGGGCGATAGCTAGAAAGAAGGGAGGAGTCGAGCGATTGTTTCTCAAGGGGGTACGAACGATTGCGGATTTCCAGGGTGAAGGGAAGATACGACTGCGGATGGACAAAGGAACTGAGTAACGCCAAAGAAACGCAGGAAAGATTGCGTCAAGGAGGACATGAATGCCCCGTGAATAGCCACCTATATAGGACACGAGATGGCCCAAAATCGTTCATCGTGGAAGAAGTTGTTGGCAGCAACGACCTCTCTGTGAGAGATAAGCTGTGGAAGAAATATAAAAAGATATACCGAATTTTTCGGTAGATAACAAGTACCTTATCTACACAAACTTAAAATTTTATAAACTAAGAACGTGCTTGTTAAACATTAGAAAGTGACATGAAGGAAGTCAAATTTTTATTTAAGATGATGCAATGCTATGGCCTTAAGGAAAACGTTAGTTACACAATTATCACTCACAGCTACCCAATTTTCAGCAATCCACGTTATAATATCCTTATATTTATCTGCTCTCTTTGTATTCGTAGATTACGGCCATCATTTAATTTTACCAGATAGCTCACAAGTTATCATTAAATGACTTATTATCTGAAATGGCAGGATAGTGTAGTTTTTCGTTAACCACCTGGTTCGTTGACCATTCGTGAATATTTGCTCACAATTCAATTAAGTACAGCCTTATATTTCCACTACAATAATCCAGAACATAGATTTAAAGTTGAACATTTTTTCGCCTTGCGTTATTTACAGTAGCTTCATAACCTTGAAGTTTGTTCAACCTTTTTCATTAGCAACTACCAGATGACATATTCTTAATATTCTTAATCCAATCCAATACAATCTAATACAATTGTCTTTATTTTAAAAATTATCATTGATAGTAATTTTGAATTACATTCCGTAAGATACAAAGAATCCGCACACTTAAATTGATCATTTCTATAAATCCACCAAACATCCAAGTAAGTTTGACTGAATATAAATTTTTCACCTTTTTAATATGAAATATATTTTTTATTAATTGGCATAATGCAATATAAATTATTATATGCAGAATTTTCGTCTTTAAAAATGTGACTTACTTTTACCACAAATAAAAATTTATAAATAATCAATTTAAATTATCTGGAATTTGTTCTTTTTAATATTTTTTATAGAGAAAAATAATATTTTTATTTTTTAAAACTCCAGGCCGTATAATTTTTCTTTTTTTTATTTTTTCTTATTCAATTTCAATATTCTTCTAGATCTAAGATGAGTATGGTTATATTGCCGTTGCTTAATTTGCAAAAATAAGCGTTAGACATGCTATATAATAAATTAAAATTAACGACAATCATTTTCTTTGATTTGCTCATAGTCACGTGATTCTTTCTTTGTTAACGATTTGCGTGAATTTCGTTTTTCAGTTAACTGACTCCTGGTATTTTATTAGATGGCCATTTTGTAGTGTATTCAATGGAAAACAATGATGCTAGGCACATATGCCCTCACAGAAGTACGTAATTTTGAAACGATTTACCATCAATAAGTGAACTATACAAGATAAATTAAATAGTCTGTATTTCACAATAATTATTATTTTATATTTTGAAGTAAGGAAATAATAAATTGATAAATTTCGTTTTTCCTCGATCCTAAAAAAGATCAAAGTTCTTAGAAAAGGCCAAAATCATTAATTTTTAATGTTACGTTGGGCTAGTATTAAAATTGCAATTTGCTACTCAAAAGTGTTAGTTTTTAATGATTTCAACATTTGCTTATTATATTATCGATATTTTGTTGAGATATTTCCGGACCTATTCGACTAACTTGTATGTTAGCTGGCTACATAATAGCTTCAGCTATCAGGTCGCATTACGACAGAAAGCATGCTGTCCAGACAACTCCACAGAGCGGGACTCATCAGTGGACGTCTCTGTATCATCGTTGTTTCGTCCCTCAGCATGCACTATATTGACGATACACATGGTGGTCCTCCATCAGATTGAAATGAGTCATTGAAATCGTCTTGTTGGTAGTCGGTTGAATTTCATTTTGTTGAGATATTTCCGGACCTCTTCGACTAACTTGTATTTTAGCTGGCTACATAATAGCTTCAGCTATCAGGTCGCATTACGACAGAAAGCATGCTGTCCAGACAACTCCACAGAGTGGAGTTGTCTGGACAGCATGCTTTCTGTCGTAATGCGACCTGATAGCTGAAGCTATTATGTAGCCAGCTAAAATACAAGTTAGTCGAAGAGGTCCGGAAATATCTCAACAAAATGAAATTCAACCGACTACCAACAAGACGATTTCAATGACTCATTAGCGATATTAATATCGATATTTGATTTTAGAAATTAGTTTTAAGAAGCGAATTTAAACTAATATTTGGCACAATATCAGATCGTTTTGATGATTGGTAAAATAAAATTGCGTAATATCATCAGTCATAAAATAGTCAATCAATTAAAACACTAAATCATTTGTGACATATAACTTAAGCGTGGTAATATTTTTAGTTAAATAACTAAAAATAATTATAAATTAAATATTTGATTTTAATTAAATTTATATTTATTAATATATTCCAAGTATTTTTGATTAATGATAGTTTTTATAAATTTGAAAAATATTTTAAATACCGTATTTTATTCATCACGTCGTGGAGTATATCAAATGTTCTATATTTGTACATTCAGTTTTATCGTTGTTTAGAAACATCATCTATGAATTATACATAATCGCTAATTATCACCTATTCTTTTATCATAATTGATAATAATAAATATTTTAAAGAATTATTAATCATCAGGACGCATGAATTAACGTTTTTACATGCTGTAATTCTATATATGATCTATATAGAATCCATCTAGTCGTTGATAAATTGCACGAAACTTTTCTGTGAATTTATAGACTCCTTGCCGGTCTGACAAATTTCAAAATAGATTTCCAGTGAAGGTCATCTGATCTGTGAAATGTAAGGATGTTATACTGCTCTGTTTAAATTCTAAACATGTCTCGGCAAACTAGGGTACGAATATAGTCACGAACCAGTTGCAACACGATCTAAATACCAACATCATGCTGCGTCGACGTTAGTACTCAGTGAATCATCAGGGCGCACGCAATGAACGTTTCAACATGATGTAATAACTTGGATGGCCTGAATCCTTCCAATAGTTGACAAATTGCACGAAACATTTCTGCGAATTCGTTGAATTCTTACCGGTCTGACAAAGCAGGTCATTTATCTGTGAAATGTAAGGATGTTATACTGCTCTCCTCTTTAATCTTAAACATGTGTCTGCAAACTAGTGTACGAATATCGTAACGAACCAGTTGCAGCACGTCCTATAACCACTAACATTATCATGTGCCAACGTTAGTACTCAGTAGATCATCAGGGCGCAGGCACTGATCACTAACTTTTCAACATGTTGTAATACTTGGATGGTATATAGAGAATCCAGCAATTCGTTGAAAAATTACACGAAACTTTGCTGCGAATTTGTTAATTCCTTACCGGTCTAACAATTTTCGAAATAGATTTCCAGAGCACGTCACTGCTCTGAAAAAAGAATAGATCATCCAAGTATTACATCACGTTGAAACGTTCAGTTCCTGCGTCTTGTTCATTCACTGAGTACTAGCGTCGGCGTAGGATAATGTCAGTGGTTAGGTCATGTTGCGACTAGTTCGTGACGATATTTGTACACTAGTTTGCAGACACATGTTTACGATTAGAAAAACGAGCAGTATAACATCTCACATTTCACAGATTAAATGACCTGCTCTTGAAATCTATTTTGAAAAGTGTCAAATCAGTAAAGAGTCTACAAATACGCAGCAGTTTGGTGAAATTTCAATTACTAGCTGGATGCTATATAAACCATCCAAGTATTTTAGTACGTTGAAACGGTTGTGCTCAATGCCTGCGCCTTGATGATTTACTGAGTACTAATTTTGCGGCAGGATGTTATCGTTTGCATAGTATTGCAACTGGTTTGTGACGATATTCGTACCCTAGTTTGCCGAGACATGTTTAGAATTCAAACAGAGCAGTATAACATCCTTACATTTCACAGATCAGATGACCTTCACTGGAAATCTATTTTGAAATTTGTCAGACCGGCAAGGAGTCTATAAATTCACAGAAAAGTTTCGTGCAATTTATTAACGACTAGATGGATTCTATATAGATCATATATAGAATTACAGCATGTAAAAACGTTAATTCATGCGTCCTGATGATTAATAATTCTTTAAAATATTTATTATTATCAATTATGATAAAAGAATAGGTGATAATTAGCGATTATGTATAATTCATAGATGATGTTTCTAAACAACGATAAAACTGAATGTACAAATATAGAACATTTGATATACTCCACGACGTGATGAATAAAATACGGTATTTAAAATATTTTTCAAATTTATAAAAACTATCATTAATCAAAAATACTTGGAATATATTAATAAATATAAATTTAATTAAAATCAAATATTTAATTTATAATTATTTTTAGTTATTTAACTAAAAATATTACCACGCTTAAGTTATATGTCACAAATGATTTAGTGTTTTAATTGATTGACTATTTTATTAATTGACAGACACATGTTTAGGAATGAAGTATAAAGTATAACATCTTTACATTTCACATGGATTTGAATGTTAAATTCGCTATATATATATATATTGAAATATCTTAAAACTAGATTTTATTTCGATTTTAGCTTTTGATATTATTAAATGAAATATGTCCCACCCCTTTAGTAACTATAATTTTCTCCACCATTGAATGGACTTATTATGTTGTTCCATATTGCCATGCTAGATGCCAAATTATCTCTTCGGATTTCGTTATTATGTTTGTAACAACGACACCGACCACGACAACCTGGGCCATTAGTTACTTGAATCGGTATACAAATATTTTGATTAAACGTGTGAATCTTGTTGATCATTCCTATCGTTGTTGCAATCACTGTTTGCTTAACTATATGTCCTTCATTTTCAATGATTATAAAAGATCCAGCCGTACAAGGAAATAGTCATCATGACTTTATTTGCAGTCTCGATTATAATTCATTCTTGGTTTCATTGACAAATCTGAACTAACAAAGTAGAGAGCTAGCTCAGCTAATGATACAATTGTGGCCAGTTAATTAAATGCTTCAAACAATGCGTTGTATGTAGCTTAATTGACTATTTTAAAGTTTAATTGTCACTAAAACACGGCTAATAAGCAAACAGCTAACTACTGAATGTTTTAAAACCCAATTTTTTTGAACATTAATATTTGTTATTGTTTTTCGTATAGAGAAGTGCCCATCAGTTAATGCATCAACGGTAAATCCTCAAATTAAAGTGTTAATGATACAAGCCAAAATAAAAAACATTAAGCCAAAGTTATTTTTTTACCCAAGAAATATTTGTTGCAAGGCTCCTTTGTTCGGGTAATTATGGTTTCTTTTATTTACATATTATTAAGAAAAATTTATGCAATTTCTTTCAGTGTTTTAGGACATCCTAAAAAGGGCTGCTAAATTTCAATTTTTATATCGAAAACAACGTTTTTATAATTTTCATAAATTTGTAATAAATCCGTACCGAAATGTCATTGGTAAAAAAGGCCTTAATGGGAATTACTGTAATTTTGCATAATAACTATAAAGTGTAAAATTGATCAAAATTCATAAAGATGAAGATCTATAGACTCTGGCTGTACGGAATATTTGCTAATTTTAAAATATATTTATTCATATGCATTTTAGATAAGATCCAAATATATATTTTATAATTTTCGTAAATTTTAAATACCGAAGCGTCCTAGATAAAATAACCTTAATCGGAAATAACTGCTGTGATTTTACATAAAAAGTATGATCAAAAGTTGAGATCTCTGGGCCCTATTCTAAAGTATATCTTCAAGTTATTCAGTAACAAGATAAATATAACTAAAAACATTAAAAATCCATTTAAATTATATGTTCAAGTGAGTTCACGACAGAAAGTTGAGGGCATATGTAAAAGTAATATTATTAATCGTGATCGATGCTATCGGCATCTAATAGTTTTATATCAAGCGGTAATTTCAAAAATTTTCATTCGCGGCTAAAACGGTTTGAAATCAAATGTCAAATAATATTGTGGCATCTTCGGATCTACAACTTGAACATTGATAAATTTACAATGAGCTAGTGGATCATTGAACTATGGTTCTATCTGGAATGATGTTATGTAAATCTAGTAGCTTTTTTGATAGTTTTTAACGATAACGATCTCTTAATAAAATGTCTATAAAAATTTATGTTATAAATGATAATCCATGATCTCTTATTAATGTCTATAATAAAACTCCGTGCTCTTATATAGGCGTAGTGATGGACAATTGTCTTAGAACTACTTCCATATTTAAATGATCGCAAGTAAATGTATGTGGATGTTGGGTCTCCTAAACAGAACATTAGACGAACTGAATAAACGTAGCTTTCGTTTAGCTTACTCTTCTTTTTTATTGCTATATATGGCATGCACTTTACTTGCTACTCATCCTCTCGAACAGAAATCGCGAGAAGTAGTGAAGTAGTTGTGACTACTTCATAGGTTCAAATTATCGCATTAAAATGTACAATCGTCCTTAGTATTGGACAGAAATCACCATTAATGAAGGTATTTTACGTAAGCTACATATCTAGTTCATTCACTTCGATCCATTCCATTTGGAGACAGGATTACTAAATTAAACGTTGTTTCAGTTGAACGATCTCTTGAGATGGCTGATTAAGTGTTTGATTAGAAATCTCAATCATTTCAAAGTAACTCGTGCCGCCACCTGTCTCTCTTACGATATAGTTATCAATTACGAGGGCACGATCTTGAAATTAAACGACACCGAATGTCAAAGAATAAATGGACAACTACAGTGCACCGTGTTAGCAAGTCATGGAACAACCTTACCGACTCAACGATTTCAAGTGCAACAATATGAACTGGAACAATAAGCAACAATATGAATTGGAACAATATGCGACAATATGGATATTGTTGCATATGTTCAATATGCAACAATATCAACAATATGGATTCACGAGCTCAAGTATTCTTCAGCTATTTTACAAAAATTATTCGTTGACATTCTTATTTTATAGCAACTTTATTAAAACTCATAACTTCTTAAATGTTAGGCCCCATCACGTTAACTATTTTAGTATGTTCGTTCGTGATAGTACGAAAAAGCGTTGTCTACCGATACATGTTAGGAGTGACGAGAGTATTGAAAAACTAACATACAAGACTGTCCCCGCACAAACCTTTCAGCGAATATTTGATATCTTACCTTTCTCTTTTAAGTTTCAGCGTTGAATTTACAAACTTTGTTCGCACTTGCAGTGGCGGATTCTCGATATTCACAGCATAGCCTAACTTTGATTTGATATAACTAATGAAATCTATACTATCACCATGATGTATTATCATAATGTTCCTCGATTATGTATCTCTATATTTAAAAATATAGAAATTATAAAAAGAATTTATAATATTTATAATACATAAATCATGTAAATATTATTTTACAACGATTTAATATAAATATTATTTTATTTATTAATAATATTATTATTTCAAGATATACTTTTCATAATATACATTATTATTTAAAGATATCAATTTTGTAAAAGGTTCTTTTACGAGCAGCATCGTTTATGAACATGTCGTTTTAGCTATCTACAAATCTTCAGATTCAAATAAATACCTTAAATTTGCATGTTTTATATTCAGATTTGCATATCAAATTATCTTCATTATCTCTTTCTATTCAATCAATAACTTAAATCAACGAGTGCCTTACATCGTTTTATTTATCATTTCGAATAAGAGAAAATCTGCATTGCAGACGATTGATTTGTTAGACAAGATATTTAATGCTACATTTAATGATCAAGGTAATTAAATATTAAACACTTGCTATATCTTACTAATTCTCCTATTTTTTGTATTTTATTATTATTTTTGTACATTGATCTAGTGCTGCAGCGTATATACGTTTTCCAGCGATCCGAGATAATTCATCTTGGCGTGTGGGATGGATTCAGGCATGTCAAGGTCTTACCTGCAAAAACTATTATTCAGGCAATGAATGGTTAGTCTCTATTAAATTTTATATTTCGTTTTAGTTAATTTGTTTAGTTGAAAAAGTCCATAAATTAAAATATTTAAAAATTACATGTTTAATAACAATTTTGATTTTTTTATTGATTTATATATTTTACATTGCCGATTTGAAATAATCTATCTGTTCTGTTAATATTCTTTGTTCCACTGCAATATAAATGTTGCTTGATCAAAGTCTACAAATTTATCAAGTCACAAATTAAGTAATAAATTTATTATTTATTAAATTTATGAGTAAATATCAATGCTAATTATTCGTTAAATTCAAAATAATTTGTATATTAACTCAAAAATATTCAATTCCAAATTCAAAATCATTTATTTTACGAAACAGGGAAATTATTTCATGTTATTGCTAAGATTTAAAAAAAAGAGGTCATTTAATAAAATGACCTCTTAATATTTATAACAAATATTGCCTGTTTGTTTAATAGTTTGCTAGTTTGTTAATACATTGCCACCAACGTCTACCAAAAATGTCAGCTTCCAAAATCATGTACAATCAAACCCACTATCTACTCATGAGAACGTATGTTTCTTTATTGCAATAATTATGTCAAAAAGACCTCTAGTCACAAAAAGACAATTGTTTGATCCTACATACACTAATAAGCTCAATAAGCTCAACATCATTCGTATTCTATATTATCAGTGATCTAGTTACTGTTGCTGCAAATGCTTGCAATCTCAAATGCTCCTACACCATTTTAATTGCCTCTTTTCATAAGGGGCCTTACCGACTCTTTGTTTTGAAATCTTATCAGATCTTAAGCAGAACATCTGCATTGTGAATCTAAATATAAATTTATTATTTCTCAATATGAATTAATTTAATTAATTGCATAAGTACTGATTTCTACTCCAAGCTAAGACTGATAGTTTTAATATCTTGCTTTTAAACAATAATCTTCAATAAACAAAAATTAGAATCATTTTAGATTGAATGATTATAAGATTTGTATTAAGTATCTGAACAGTGATATTGTGTTCATTTGATTTACTTTCTTTATGCTTCCTTTCTTTGTTTTTCTTCATTTCTTTTGTTTACTATTCCTTGTGTTCCCGTAATTACCTTCATTTTACATGTCCCAAACTACTCTGCTTCCTTTGGCTTCCGCTTCTTCCTTGTGGTTGGTCCTATCTCGTGGAATCATCTACCAATTCCATCATACACCAATCAGCCGTGCTTCAAACGCCAAATCCGATCTAATTAAAACAATTTAACCAATTTATCTGGCTAACTGTTGTTTTTTCTCCTGTTAGTTAGTGGACTTGTGAGCGTGAAGTTGGCATGCATTTGCCACATTAAATAAATATATTTTAATTCACAGATTGGAAGTTTTTTAAATCAAATCGATTTGTTAGGAGTATATTTAAGTTTTTCATGTATTACATAACATCTTTAACTTGCACAATAATTCCACACTTTGCCGAGTGTGGAAGTAAAATCATTTTTTTGGTAATTACTTTGGTAATTGAACATTTTTACTTGCTAAATTATCGAATAAATTGTGTATCTGAATTATTCTTTATTTACGTGTAATTTGGACATTAAAATAACTATCAACATTTTTCTAAAGCAGTGAATTATAAATTCAATTTGCCCTTTCATCCAGTCTAGGTCAAGCTGGGAAATACCAGATTCATATCAAATAATTTCCGACGCTGATGGAAGCAACATGCCTTTCTACGGGAATAAACGCGAATCCATTCTATTACGCGGTCCACGTCAAAGTGTTTGGTATGGCTCTGTTGCAATTACTGATCAATTACTATCAGACATAAGTCTGAAATCGAAACGAAACAACGATCTCCAGCGATCTGCTCGTTATCAGAATTTTATACTTTGGCTAGCAGTTAAAAACTGCACAACCAATGATATACAACCAATCAAAACCATCAAATGGTCAATTACAATAAACGTTGAGGCTATATCTAAGATTGGCGACACTGGAAACCGCAACTCGATGCCTACGGATACACTGTACCAGGTAAAACCGAATGTTCCCTCCCAACCTGTTATTCTGCCGTACAATATAGAAATTCCAGATCAGTGCTTATCGCGTCCGCTTCTTTCCCAAGTTCAGACGCTTGTTTGGCACGGTGAAGACGATATATCTGATGAGGTTACTATTATTCGTTGACGGCATCTGATGTTATATACAAGCTATTTTTAATTATAACAGTAGTTTGAAGTTGTCTGAATGATTATTTTCCTCTATTTTTAAGGCAATTTGTGATATATGTTTGTAGATTTCAGAATTTGGGCTTCGTGACTTCTTTAATTTATTTGCTTTTCATTTATGGACGTTGTATAATTTAAATAATGAAGACATAATTTTTTAAAATTTACATGTTATTTAATTATAAATTAAAACTATTTTAATTGTAATTAAATAGAAGGAAAACCCTGCAGATTTTTGTGCTTCAACACAATCTCTTGTAAGTTCTCTAAGTTCACAACGCATCCGCTTTGTGAACTGATGGTGTTTTTGAATTAAAGCTTTTAGGATTTTATATCTAAGGATTGTAATTAAACCATATTTTTGAAGTACTTGATTTGATGTATTATAAAATAAACCTAACTCCGTTATTTTTTATTAATATATTTTTTTAAAATATTAATATTTTATTAATATTTTTTAAGTAACTTTAAATAACTTATCACGGGGCTTATTAAAGCCCCTTATCACGGGGCTTTAATGGAACGATGTTTTGAACTTGTTATGATGCTTACTTGTCGGTTATGCTTAGGGTTTGATTAATTAGACGTAACAACGATTTTGGATGTATTTTTAATGTGATGACAGCGTATTTTTATAGGTGAAGGTTATAGGTTACAATATTCTTATAAAAAATTAATGATACTACACTTTTCTTTAATCCTATAAGCCAACAGCAGTGCGCTACATTTCAGTTTTGGTAAAGCTCATCAGCTACTGATCAAATACCTATGTTTCACGTTGCTTCGGTACTTTTGGCTAACGATCACTCTACTCATCTGGTTTTATTGGCAATTAAAAGATTTTACTTGGCTACAATTAAAATTTTTGATGATTATGCACGTTAATGTTGGCTGACGATTAATAGATTCGATTAAATTATTAAATTATTCGATTAAATGATTACTCGATTAAATTATTGACGATTCAATTTAAGTTAAGACTTTCTTATTTCATTTTGCAAATTTAATTGAAATCGATTTATGATTTTAATTAAATCGAAAATTGGCTGACGATCATTCTACTCGTCTGCCTTTATTTGCAATCCAATTAAGACTTTTTTAAATTAAATTTCAATTTCCGCTTTCAAAAGTGTATGGAGTTAGAATTTGGAATTTTTGATGACACTGCACATTGCTTTAATCCTTCAAACATTCTTTAAACAAGAATGTATGCCATATGAAAAATAAGCTTATTGGGTTTGAAGTCGCTTCAATATTCATTATTACCAGCGAGTGGTCGGTCACCACATCGATTCCCCAATACAAGCAGCAGTTTGTGATGGATTTTCTGATCAGTCAACTGATGGACTCAGTTGACTGATCTGAAAATAATAAGTCACAATCCTATCAAGAAACCAACCGCAATACGCTACATTTCAGTATTAGTGGACCTCATCAGCTACTGTTCCAATATCACCGTTTCACATTTGAGTTCGTTCAAACATGATGACGATCACTCGACTCGTCTACTATTATAGGCAATTAGATTTAATGAAAGACTTTCATTTAACATTTTGCAAATTTAATTGAAATCATTTCTAATTTCAAATTAAATCAGCGTTGGTAGAAGAAGGTGCAACCTTCAATTTAAAAACCTACTTATATTCGCAATTAATTTCTATAATAAAACTAGTCATCGATAGTTTACTTCCTAATTTTAAGTTAATTTAATTGTGCAGTTATTTAAAAAATTAAATGCCAAACAAGCAAACCAGTCGAGTGATCGTCAGCCAGCGTTAAATACCTACGTTTCACGTTTCAGTATTTTTAATGTTGGCTGATGATCACTCGGCTCGTCTGCTTTATTGAAAATAAAGCAGACGAGTCGAGTATTTTATTTTAAACAATAAAAGTTTTTATTTAAATATAATTGTCAATAAAGCAGACGAGTTGACGATCGTCAGCTAACATTAAAAGGACCGAAACATGAAACGTAGATATTGGGTCAGTAGCTGATGAGATCCACCCAATACTTAAATGTAGCTTAGTGCTGGTGGCTTAAAAATATGGGATTGAAGCAGCGTAAAGAATAAAATAGTCATCAAAATTTCGATGTAACAATGACTGCACAACTTAAAATTAAGAAGCAAACTATAGCACGCTATTTATGAGGCAACAGGAGTATGCTACATTTCAGTATTAGTGGACATCATCAGCTACTGATTCAATACCTACATTTCACATTTCAGTTTTTTAAATGTTGCTGACGATCACTCGATTCTCTCTCAGTTCTCCTTATCGTCCATTTAGGTTTTTAACAATTTTACCCAATTGCTCTAACGTTCACTGTTGTTTATTTCTTCGATCGAGTTGCCGACCGAGTAATTAAGCAATTATTTTATTCCTTTTAGCAATTAACCTCAACAATCATGTCTGTATCTAAATTGTAGATTTTTCTCCGATTTCAGATGAGCAAAGCAGTCGCAACAAAACCTACACTCGTATGGGCACAAACAAACGATTATGTAATGGTTACTATCGCGACAGATGATATTGAACGTGGATTAGAGGTCAAGTTTGATAAGCAATCGTTCCATATATCTGCACCTTCTGCATCCAGTCCAGACAGCATAAAATACGAAGTCACACTAGAGCTGTTTAAGGAAATTGTCCCCGAGAAGTCAACGTACCTTAAACATCGCAGATGGATCTTACAATTACAAAAAACGAACGATGAAAAATTTTTCTGGTCTCGTTTACAGAAAGAAAAGACGAAACTACCGTTTGTTTCTGTTGATTGGCAACGTTGGAAGGATGAAGACGAGCTAGAGAACACCATTCCTCAAATGCCAGGTGGTGGTGATTTTGACTTTTCTAATATGGACTTTGGTAATGTTGATGGCGGAGGCCTTGATTACGACCCGAATGATCTGCCGGACATGTCCAATATCGACGGTTAATTATTTATTGTTATCGCTGTCACGTTGCTCGGTTGTTAAAAAAATTAAATATTTTCTGACTATATTGCCAATTTCATGTAAACCGTACCACATAGCTATAAAATGCATAACCATATATAGTAATCGGTCGTCACTGTACGATCTTGCTACAGTCGTGCAGTAGTCACTTATCGTTATATTCACACAGCACGTCCGCGATTCAGCTTGCCTGTTTAATTTCGGCATTGAATCCTGATTTCTATGGGTTTCGATAAGGTAGGCGCCGTCTAATGCCAATTGGTGTATATCGGTTCTTAAGGTAGTGCATTTGTTGCTACTTAAAATTGCATAGCTATCGAATTGCATCCATATGTCATTCATTTTAAATCGTAATTGAAAATTTAAAGGTTTCATTTTAAATTGATCGTAACTCTTTAAAAATACGATAATTGAGCAGTGGGACGATTCCATTTCATTGACTATTAAAACGTCCCTCTGTCGATATCCATCTGATTGAAAACTAATGTTAGATAAGTTCACTGGATTCGCTAGTCCACAATTCCTCCATATAATGCTTTTAGAATAAATGTTTAGCAAATAAAAAGGTAACAGTAATTCTCCTATAAGCAGTAAGACATGAATCAGAAAGGTCACACTAAAAATATTGCATCGATACTCGATTTTAACACATCGCCAATGCAAATGCATTTCTACGATGGCGTAGAATTCAGCTGTTTGTGGACATCAAATTATTAACGCAATTTAAATAACGAAAATATCAATTGATTGATTTTGAATTGACTTTTGACTTCTCAAATTTACGATACACCCTTATCGTATATAATAATTGATAATAAATATATTATCAATTGCTTATCACACGCATAAGAGAGTTTGGCTTTCGTAGATTTAATTGTTTCAAGGATAATGCACACATTTTGAAAGTAATAACATCAAGAAAAACGATGTATTTATTAATATTAAGCGATATATTACCAATAGATCGCGTTTTGTCAGAACATTTGCCTTTGAATTATTCATCATTTATCAGGACAAAAACAAATTAAAGTTCAAATTTCAGATTAGATTATTCTGATACGGATTTATTTCTTTAATAAAAAAATTATTTAAATTATAATTTAAATTAATAAAATTTTATTAATATAATTGAAAATAAATTAATTTTTTTAGTCTGTACTCGTCCTCTTTTGTGATCTAAATACAATCATCTAAATCTACAATTGTTATTCGTTTCTTTCCTTTTTTAAATTTATTGTAATTTAAATTAAATTTTATCTTTATTTTATATTTATTTTGTTAATGATAAATCATTGTCTTCAATAAAGTTAACTAAATTTGCAACTAATTCGTCTTTTATTTTTTAATTTTTATTTTTATTTTAATTTTATTTTAAAAATAAATTAATTATAATTTGTTTTGTTTGTAGTCGTTTCTTGTCTACAATTGTTATTCGTTTCTTTCCTTTTTTAAATTTATTAATTGTAATTAAATTTACAATTTAAATTATTAAAATTAATGATTGTATGCTTTGACTGTTAAGGATTCATCATTGTCGTCAATAAATTCAATTCAAATGATTTTGTATATTTGTGTGGAATTCTACAACAAACTAACTGCACGTTTGTCCGATAAACGTGCAGACAAATTGTGAACAATTTAATAATAAAGATTTTCTTAACAAAATAGATACAAGGGATTAAATGTCAAATGTCAATTAAAAAGAAAAACAAAGAACGTCAGAAATTTCTTATTCAGTCTTTTGAAGTCTTCTGTCTTCATGGCCTAGGTTCAGTGGGATCTGAGCCCTCCAGCTAATCCAACACGCCGCCCTCCGACTAAACCACCCGGGGTCTTTCACCACTCACCCAAAGAGTCCAATCGAGGCGGAATATGCTGGGTATACGAGAGACGAGGAGCTTAAGAAACCTTAGCTACCGCTTTGGGGCACTTACTCTAGAAAAGAAGACTAATCCGGAGATAGCCCAAGTACCCCAAAGGCGCACTTGGGTTTTCCCTTTCAATGACATATGATGGGCCCGTTTAACGGCCCATCTAGCTTTCTTCAGAATATGTTTAAGTCTATCCAGGTCAGCTTTTGTCGACCAGTTCACCTTAACGGTGAACCCCAGGTATTTTACTCGACTCGTAAAGTTAGGGAGTGGTTGATTAGTCAAAATGGAGGAGAGGGCAGAGAGTGCTAATCTCTTTAGTTTTTGTTTTGTGCTTTGGCGCCATGATAGACAACCACCTACGATTTGGCGGAGTTTAAAATAAGATTTGACCGGGTTAACTGGTCTTTTAATCGTAAAAAGAATCGACTGATGCCCGAGACTACGTCTTTGCACATGGCTCCAGAGAACTGGGCTGTGGTATCATCAGCGTATACCACTAGACGTTATTCGCGTTAAAATAGTTTAAAGAGCTCACTGGAAGCAGCAATATTGGAGAAAGTTGTGATCCTTTAGGCACACCCATAATAGAGTTGAACTGACACGCAAGTATCTCAACCCTGTTAACAATTCTCGCAGACAACCCAAGGGACCTGAGAGAATAGATAAGAAAGGGAATGGAGATGCGATTAAATACAGCAGAAAAATCAAGGAAAACAGTCACAGCAAGTTGATGACTATTTTCCTGACAAAACTGATGCACTTCACCTATTGCTATATGGACCGAGCGACCTTTGACGAACTTATTGGAAGCATGGTGGGATTTAATTACACCTACTTAGATGATCACGGATTTTACGAGCGAGCGCTTTCTCGTAAATCGACACGAAGGAATTCTTAATCAAAATGGGCCGCAGGTCTGGGACAAGTGACCGGGTTTTTCTTTGGAATAAAGACGTCTACTAATGTTAATGCCGGCCACATCGGAAGGGGAGGCTAAAAGGATTGTGACGGCCACTTCTCTTCTTTGTTCGGATGTCAAAAGCTGACAAACACGAGAATAGAGTTGAGCGACGGATCTGGAGGTGCCCGGAAGAGGCCTCTAGGAGTTAAGAATATCTGTTACAGATAGATCTCTACTCCTAAAGTCTCCCCAAGGCGGGATTGGTTGAGGTGATTTAGTGGCCCCATAATTATGTATGGATAGTGACTCCTCCAAAGCTTAGTCAAGACCTATTTTACCAATCCAACACAAGGCTCTATTCTTCAGACAGACAAACTTCTTGAATATCTTCCAGAAGGAAGACTGGGCTGGATTAACGGAATCGATACTTGCCATATCCTTACCCAGTTGGAACGTATACCTAGAGCTCCAATTCTTTCGACAGAGCTTGTCTGGCAGAAGCAGAGAGATTGGGAAGACGGATAATATACGCTAAGGTCTTGAGTTTTGTCGGAGTGGGACTGTAAACACGACCTTTGTAGGTGGTCGAAAGTATCGCGGTAGCTTGCGAAGAGAAGTAGGAATTAAATTGGGTTAAACTCTCATTACCAATTCGAGGGAAGCGTTGAATAGCTGCCTGAAAGAAAGCCACTGATAAAATCAAAGTGGAATCACCTCCGAAGCAGCGTATCGTCTTCTATCCGCCAACGAATCAAGTCATGAGAGGTGGATAGATGTTGCCGCGACTGCTCCGTACAGTGAGGTTTCAACAACCACCTCTCTTGGAGCAGTAATAAGTCGAGGAGTGAGTTTGTTTATGTGCAATGAAAAGTGGGGCACGCTAGTTTATGAATAAGATAACCGTTCCTGGCTCTGCGGAGTGCTGCATTAATCCAACGACTAATTCTGTCGTTAAAGTCACTAAGTACCGCTATCAAATATCTGCCTAATAACCGCTATTTATAATCCTATCCAGGAGATCCCAGGTCTTGTGAATCTCATCTGGACGTACGTGGACTTTGCCTAGACTGAGGCGTTTACTGTTCTTACAAAGTGATATAACTAAACAAGACAGGGCTGGTCAAGAATAGTTTAGTAGAAGGGAAGATCTTTAGGAGTATTTAACTAAGGTGTAAAGACCTTTAGATGCAAAGCAGTGAGGCGGGGTTATATACGGTGTATAGTGGGAACAAATGTGCTTAGGGATTAATCGAATTTCCCGGGGAGAGACGGATAGGCCGCGTCTCTTGGAGGACTATAACATCTCCATCTCTACTAGATAGAAGTCTAAGGGCAGAAACACCTCCTGAATTCCAATGAAGGATATTCAGTGAAAAAGGCTCACGAGAACTCTGCATTGTGTTAGGTCAGCTGAGTGGGATTGGCTCATCCCTAGACAAAGCTAGGGGCGAAAAGGTTTCCCTTCTTGCCACTAACTCCGTACAAAGTGGGCACTTGCCCACGGGCAATGTCTTCATTTCCGTGTTGATGGTCTTTCCGGCGAATATAACAGAGCAAAATGACTTGTGAGGAGCTGCTGCATTTTTCTCAGAATAGATTGTTTTTAGCGTCGAGAAGGTGTATGATGTCCTTTTCTGACATTCTACCGCTGGTATCTGCATAGCTGTCAGGAGTTTTAATTGTCGGTGATGCACAGAATTTAAGCCGATAGGTCTTTAAGGCCTTACACCTCCTAGACCAAGAGGGATGCGAACCCTTACGGTTTACACACCGCGGGGTAGAGAAACACTGACCCCCGATGTCTATTCATTATTTGGAAGAGCAATATCCACAAATCTTATCTTCCTTGCACATTGAGGCCCAGTGCCCCCCCATCAATGACAGAGATTGCAGTGGGGAACGTCATGCATCGTTAGAGAGAAGAATAAATTTTAAATTAAAACCCATGAATGGGTACATGATGCTTTAGACAATATCTCGACAATGCCGGTGGGCGCCGAGACAAAACCAATAATAATAGATTGCCCATTCTTCCTCTTAACGGGGCGAAAATTAGATACTTTAAACAGTAACTGAAGAGTGTTAATTTCTACTTGCTCCAGGTGAGGAGGAAGATTAGTTATTTTCAATGAAGCCGTGATGGGCTAAGACGTTTGGCCACCAAATTTGGAGAGATTTTGATCGAAGTATTCTTTGTATGCATTTGCCAACTCTGAGGTGGCAAATGAAATTTTGATCTCCGTTTCGTAATACCTAACCGAGTAAACAGTATTCTGTTACGGAACTGTTCTGCAAAACTACACAAGAAAATATTGTATAATTTGTGCATTCTATAGGCTCTGAGAGCTTTATAGTTGTGAGTAACGTAATTTTTTAAACGCAGGAAGATTTAACTCATCAACAATTAAATATGTAATATCATTGGGATATTAGCTAAATACACTGTATTTTTAAATTTACTTATTAAAATTAAATGTATTTAAATTCGATTAATCTTCTAAATCTCTTTAATTTTAATTATTTAATTCAATTTATTTAAATTTGATATAACTGAAATTGCTATTTTTAGCTTATAATCGGAACTTGTGAAAATATAAATCCATGATTAATTTCACGCATTTTCGATGTTATTCTGCTGTATTTACAGCAGAATAAACTCCTACCATCATTAGGACGAAACATTTGTAATTATAATAAAGAATTAAAATCAATATGTAACGATAATATTAGAAACATAATGGAAACAGAATGCAATTGTAAAAGTCTTAGTTTTGATAAAATAAATAAACATATACGTACCCATAACCTAGAATTAATTGAAAATTGTAAATTAAGAAAGCTGTTATCAAAATGGTATAAGTAAAGATTAAATAATAACAACGACAAAAATAAAATTTACAATTCGTTATATAATAACTTAAATGATTACTTTAGTAAGCTGATTAATAGTGAAAGCTCGAATATATCTAAGATAAACATTTGGAAAGATTATATATTTGATAAAATTAAAAATAAAATGAAAATAATAAACAATTATAAAATAAAAGATAAAATTAATAAATATATGTATTATATATTTATGTAATATATATATTATAAAAGAAAAGATCAAATTAATAAAGATATGTATAAAGAACTTACTAAATTAAAGGATAACTATATAATAACAACTATTGATAAAGCTAGTAATAACTTTGTCTTCATATGCAAAAAGCTTTATTATGATATACTGATGAAAGAGGTTAATTCTAATGATTTAAATGTAAATCCAACATATGAACGTAGTGAGTTGAGTTTAGAAACAATTATTACAAGTCACTGTTCTATAATGGATAAAAAGGGTATAAAGGTTGAATCAAATTTTAAATTTGGCATCCAAAATTACATAACAATCCAATAAAACCTAGGTTCATATAAGGTGCTTTTAAATATACTTGAGACCTCCTTCTGTTTGAAAGAAAAAAATACCTTAAAAATATGGTGAGGTAATTAATTTAGGGATTTTAATTAACTAAAACTCCTAAAGAGGTTTTAATGTACATTAAAACCCCTTTCTGCTTCTTCGAATAAAATACTTAAAGCAATTAAACACACTTCAAGAAATATTGTCGGGTAATCGAATTATAATCAAGTGTTTTATACCAGTATTAATTTCGATTACCTTACAATATTTTTTGAAGTGTGTTTTAATTACTTTAAGTATTCACTGTGAAATGTCAGTATATTCTTAGTTCATGCCTAGTCTTACGTCAACAAAAAGCCTTTATCATCATTCGAATACAATCGCACAAGTTCGCCAAATACAACGAACGAATATCTCTGGTGGAGCATAGCGACTTCGTTCCTTTGGTTTTTTCAACCCCTGGAGGCATTGGCAGCCGAGCAAACGCAGTACTCAAGTCAATCGCGTTTAAGCTCACCAGGGCAAGCTTATCACAATACTGCGACGTCATTGCTGAATTATAGCGCAAGATCGTTTTCGCCATAATGAGATCAGCATCTGCTTGTCTAAGAGCCCCTCGATCAAATCAAGCGGAGGCAATTACCAATCTAAAACCAACTGATTAATATATTGAGCACAAACAAAATTTAAGACAAGATTAATAAGACGAATCATTACAAATCTAAATAAGATTAATTATATCATATATATGTATCATATATTAGATATATATAATATATGATATCTAATATATTATATATTAGATATATAATATATTAGATATATAATATATACATCTATATCATATATTAGATAATTAATATTAATAAATATATCACGTATTCATATTAAATAATAATTTAAATGCGGTTTTTAATGCAATTTCAACATTAATGGCATTTTTATGTAATATTTTATTAAAACTCTAAATGTTTTTTTTTAAAGTAACAATTGTAATGACTTGTTTTCCTCATTTAGTCACATTAATATGTTTTGAAAATGATTTTAATGCACTAAACAAATTACCATGTCCATTACATTAGTTCCGGTATGTCCTGTCTTTACAATCGTTCCGGCCATTTTGTGATAGTTGTACGAATCATTTGTCTCAAGACTGCTTAGCGCTTGAGCTTTAGAAAAAATGCATTCTGCTTTACCTATCGCTCCGGCAGCGTCGGTAGGGCCGTCAATTCCATCCGTACCGGCAGCTAACATCACACACCTATCTTGGTCTATACCGAGCTCTTTTAACTTTAGACTAAAGGCCAGAGCAAGTTCTTGATTGCGACCTCCAATTCCAGATCCTTTAATTGTAACTGTTGTTTCTCCACCAAGTAGTAGACAGAGCGGTTTATCCGAATTTATCACTTGTTTTGCCTTTTCTTCGTATTTGCTAATTTGAAGTTGACGCAGAATCTCACTGGCTTTCACGCTATCAGAATTTTGGTTTATTACTCCTACAAAATCGCCTATTAGCTGTCCACATTTTCTTGCTTCTCCAGTAAGACTATCACTTAAAATGACGGGATGCCACCCCAATGTCCTCAAATGATTTGCCGCTGCATTCAAAGCCATTATGTTGCTACCTACTACTTTGACGTAATTTTCAGGTATCTTGCTAAAATAATAATAAGCTTTGTTTGCAATAATTAATATTGATAAATTAAAACACCTTTAATTTTGAATTTATTTTATTAATAATTTTTAATTTGGTAATTTAACATATATTGCGATAATTAAACACTCAATAACTTAACACTTTCAACATTCAATCAAAAAATTGTTGTTTAAAAATTGTAGTAACAAAATTAAATTTAAAAATTACATTTTAAAGAATTTATTGTAGACCATTGTAATTTATTGTTCAACGAGGAGTGTACATTAGTTTTGATGATATTTCAACAAAATATTATTTGAAACGAATAATTTACTGAATTTGTTATTAAATTTGTTAATTTGTTAATTTATATTTGATATAAATACATCATACCATAATAAATCATAAAAATAAATATCATTTAATATATATAATATTATAAAATATTTATAAATTATTATTTTAATTGTTAAGGTGCGAACAAAATATGAAAATTGTGAATTAAATAAGTTTTAATTTATAGTAAATAAATTACGGAAATATCATACTAAATAATAATACTTTTAAATACAATAATAAACGATTTTCTTGATCTGTTTCATTACAAAACATCGTCACAAAATGATAATCGTTAACACCAATTTTGTTTAAAAAAGTGATTTTAATCAATCATTTTAACTTTCTGCTTACTAGCAGAATTTCTGTGAAAATTTTCTAAAAAAGACAAAATTAGGAAATAAATTTTATTTAATAAATTGTTTAGCAAAAGCTAGAAAAAATGAATTAATTTATAATTTTCATAATTAAAAACGGTTAATTAACTTATTTTAAGTTAAATGAAAGTTTAAAAGCTATGTGATAATTTAAGATTAGCATATATAATATATTTATAATATATAATAATATATAATATAATAAACTGAGATAATTTATTTAAAATAATAACCCTCCGCAATCACGGGAAAATAGGGAGGATCAACATCAAAACGTTATTGCAACACTACAACGTTAATACAGCAAACATCTACCCAATTAATAATACTAATTCACATGTCGTTAAGCTGCAATATGGATAGTGTTTTTTATGAATGTCAAGTTCGAGCATGTAAGAGCTGTTGACCAATTTCTAAATGTTCGGGAATTTAACGCCAGTAAGAGTTGTTTCAAATTGCAATTCGATACACGCGAACGAAACGCCGGCGTATCTATTAAGGAGAAACGTCTTTGCAGGATAAACGACAAGGATTACTCTCTAGCTAAATAAGCTTATTTCGAAGACGAAACCTTGCGGGACAAGCAAAAGAAGAATTTAAAGAAATTCCATTTTATTCTATCAATTTGCTCAAAATTCCGAATAGACAAATCCTGCTAAATAGCCGATAACACATATGTAACCCTTGGAAGAAACATCATTTGAAAATATTTCATGGTAGTAGCATAGTTTGTTGAACGTAAAAGATTGACCGAACTTATACAAGAAGAGATAATTTACAAGCAATTGTATCAAAATTATTCGTAAACCTCCACTTAGAGGACAAATTCAAGCCAAGATAGCAGATTTGCGTACACATTTGCAAATTCATACCGTGATAGATAAAAACATCATTTTGTGATAACCTACCAATCCTCGGAATTTTAACACTTTTGTTTTCGATAGATTAACCTGAAAACCATTCATAATATAATAATCTATAATATAATAATTTTATTACTTCCATAAAATTTAATTTTAAAGTAAACTTTAACATAATGATATTTTAATTGGACGTTTTCAATAATATTTTTAGCACAGATGAAGAGTAAACTCGTTATCGTTTACTTTTTAAAGGAAACTGAATATTGTTAGTAAGCTGTTAATGAAAGGTTATTCCCATTCGAATGTTTCAATAATCAGTAACTTATTTGTGCTATGTTTAGCACAAATGGAAGCCGTAAAATTATATTAAAATGTATTTGAGATTTAAACAAAATTGTTATTAAATATGACAATTGTTATTTTGGTTTAATTATATGTAAAATTATTTTATTTTTACGTTAAATGCGAAAGGGTTCCAATAATTGAGGTTATGTAATTTTCATTACCTATAAAATGAGTCATATGTTTACAAAATTTAAATTAAAAATAATTTTTAATTTAAATTAAATTTAAATTTGGTTTACAAATTTAATGCAACATTTAAACTTAGATACTTTTTAGCCGGCTGTCTTGTTCTTAAGTGCTCGATTATATTCGTAGACAAACTCTGAGTAAGATCGTATTTTTGAATGATTGCGTAAGCATCTTGAGCCTGTAGATTATCCTGCACTGTTGGAGCCGATGCAATTAAATCTACTGGATCTCCAATAATATCCGACAATATCAACGATAATACCTAAATGTTTATATCATAAATACAAAAATTCTTAAGTTTTATTTTGTAATTGAAAATTGAAAAATAGTAGAGGCAGCTTCCTTAGCCAAATTGTACTATGGCTTTTGGAAACAAAGGATTTGATATTACTATACAAACAAGAGGTATGATTAACTATCATGAAAATGATAAAAAGATGATTGACGCTTTGATAATACTATCGAAGCGCAAGCTTATCTCAGAATGACGCTTAATTACGTATGGCGTCGAGCATTTTCTTAAGGACATTGCCTCCTTTCCCCTTAAGACTGATAGATCGAAGGTTATACCAAGTTTTTTAAAAATGTGCGTAATTTCTTCCAGGTCAAGTTTTAATATCTTTTAATAATGTACCAATAAAATGTACATATAATTTTATCTACATATTGAATTAAAGTATAAATCTATGTCTACGATCGTTTCACAATGTACAATTCAAAATGATATTACTATACAAACAAGAAGTATGATTAAAGGCTCAACTCTAAAATACATTGTTTTCAGATTGTCAACGGTTAACGATTAGAGCAATATGCAAACATCACACATTAATATTTTTCATAGGTTTAATTTTTTAAATTTAGCGTTTGTTAATTAATTTGATTATTTACTTAAAATATTAATTACTAAATATTAATTTCTAAAAAGTAATAAATTACTAATTACTAACTACATGATCTAATTCTGGCAAAATGTGCATGAATGAATTCATAGAATATCATAACTAAAATATTTTATTCTTTTTAATTTAGCGTTTGCTAATTTATTTAATTTTTACTTAATTATTATTTTTTATTTTATTTAATCTTTATAAAATATTAATTTCTTATTACAATATGATATATTATTATCATTATCAGTATTACTATTATAATTCATTTTTATATAATATTGACTATTGATCGAGACGACCGAGTACCCTCTATGCCGACGACCTAGTAATTTTAGCCAAAGATCTTTTATCCGCTCAAAGTGCGTTAGATACTTTGTCATTCTATTGTTTATCAAATCAGTTGTCGGTGAATGTAAATAAATCGAAAACCCTTAAATTGCGTCAATGTGACATGCTGAGAATAGGGAACGTAGATTTAGAATTCTGCAATAGTTACAATTATTTGGGAGTATGACTTTCGTCGAAATGGTAATTTACTGATCACCTACATCGTAAATCCTCGAAATTAGTTGTAGCAACCTCTTATGCAAAAGCTTCGGTTCTTTATCTTTCTCAGGAGCCCTCCGGTATTTTCGAAGTATGTTGCTTCCAATAGTTTCATATGCTTTGCTAGTTATCTGGTCGGATTTAAGTCCCTTCAATTTTCAGCAGTTGGACAAGTGTCAATGGAGATTCTTGAAGCGTGTTGTTGAAATCTCACCAAAATGTTCTTCATCGGGTATAGCGATACTATCATTGTTAGAACCTTGCTCTAAATACATCTGCTCAACATTTAATCTTGAACACATTGCATTATTCACTACTAATCTGAACACGTTCTTTCGAAAGACGACATCATTGGATTCTGAATTTTATCTTACTCCAGCATTCTTACAGACTAAATGGAGAGAACCCTGTACAAGGAAAATACCGCTGATCTGGAGAGCATATGTCCATGGATATCACGATAAACTCTGCGCTATTAGAATTCCAGTACATGCACGGTGCTCTTTGTGCATTTGTGTTCTTTGCAAAAATGAATGCGCATCTAACCTGGATATCTTCACTTGCCCAATTTTGAAAAATCTGTCACTATCCGATATTGACAGTAGGAGAAGATTTTGAAATTCAACTTGTAAAATTGATAAACTTTTAATGTATTTATGTTGATTACCCAGTACCGAAAGGTAAAGAGGTATAATAAATTTTATCTCATTACTATTATAATTCATTTTTATAAAATATTGACTATTAATAGAGACGGCGGCGTTTCGTTTGGGTGTATCGAATTGGAATTCGAAGCAACTCTTACTGGCGTTGAATTCCCAAACATTTAGAAATTGGTAGTCAAAGAAAGCGAGCATGTATAATGAGATTTTCTCTTGAAGGTTTTTATGGAAAGTTTCGTTCAAATAGAATTGTGTGCCATCCACGAGAATTCGCCTTTATTTGTAAATACTGTTTATGTATTTTTTGTCTATATGTTTTTATAATAATAAATAACTATACAACTCAAAGGCTACCCGCAAATAGGTCCTTGATAAAACTAATTATTTTAACATACTGTTTATGTATGTAATAATAAAGAATTTGTTATATCACCAAAAATTAATGAATACATGAAAAAGTCAAAACATTCAGTTCAGTAGACAATTAGCAAACAAAAAATTTTTTCTCCAATCTTCAGCACCTTTCCAACTTTTATGGCCTCAAATCCAAGGGGACCTGAGCCCCCAACCGATCCAACACGCCGCCTCCCGACCTAGCCACCCGGGCTCTTTCAGCCCCCGAAGAATCCGATCGGCACGGATTATGCTGGGTAAACGAGAGACGAGGAGGTTAAGAAACCTTAGCCTTTGTCGAAAAGAAGACTAATCCCGAGATAGCCCAGGTGCCCCAGAGGCGCACCTGGTTTTTCTCTTTTAACGACAGATGCTGGGCTCGTTTCAGGGCCCACCTAGCTTTCTTCAAGATACGTTTAAGTCTATCTAGGTCAACTTTCGCCGACCAGTTCACCGTAACAGTGAACCCCAGGTATTTTACTCGACTTGTGAAGGTGGGGAGTGGTTCAGAGGCAAATATGGAGGAGAGCGCAGAGAGTGCTAATCTCTTAAGTTTTTGCTTTGTAGCAGGGGTGACATGAAAGACGACCACCTGCGATTTAGCGGAGTTAAAAACAAGGTTGGACTTGAGCAACTGGTCTTTTAATCTTAAAAAGAAGCGGCTGATGTCCGAGACTACATCTTTGCACCTGCGTCCAGAAAACAGGGCTGTGGTATCAACTGATAAGCAATTGTGATGACGAAACGGCAACTATCAGTGTTATTTGTCTTTTTTTCGCGTCGGGCCTTATGTGATTACAAAAATTCACCCGGAATGGTATCATTTGAAATAATTTCATATTAGAAGTAAGCCGATATAAAGATACCTGCGCTTGAATTTGTCAGTGCTTAAGAGTGCTAATCCCTTGAGTTTTTGCTTTGTGGAAGGGATGCCATGAAAGACGACCATCTGCGATTTAGCGGAGTTTAACAAAAGATTGGATGATGGGAGCTGGTCTTTTAATCTTAAAAAGAACCTGATGATGTCAGAGATTACGTCTTTACACATGTGTCCAGTAAACAGGGCTGTGGTGTCATCAGCGTACACCACTAGACGTTGTTCGCGTTTAAATTATTTAAATTGGTTAATGGAGGCATCATGGTACAAGATAGAAGAGAGTGGGGTACCTTGAGGTACACCCGTAATAGGATAGATCTGATGCGCATCAGGGTCATCTTCATAATAAAATCTCTTGGGGTACAGCAGAATATCCACCCTGTGGAGATTCTGCTGTACACTAAGCGATTTTATTAGACCCTGGGACCTGACAGAGGAGATCACAAAGGGAATGGAGATGCGGTCAAATGCAGCAGAAAAGTCGACGAAAATAGCCACAACTTAACGATCGCTATTCTTTCGACAAAGCTGCTCCACCTCACCTACTGCTGAATGGACCGAGCGACCTTCGACGAACCCATGAAAACCTGGGGGAATCAGATTTCGCCTAATAAAATGGTCCCGGATTTTACGCGCAAGCGCTGTTTTGTAAATCGACACGAGGGTATTTTAAATCAAAATGGGTTGCAGATCTTTAGGACATGAGTAGGATTTTTTCTTAGATATAAATACTCTCTTACTTTTATTGATGTCTGCTACATCGGATGGGGAGGCTAAAAGTATTTTGACGCCCACCTCTCTTCTCTGGTCGGCTGTCAATCTGATATACCCGAGATGAAAGTGGAGCGACGGATTCGGAGGTGCATGGAAGTGGACCCCAAGAGTTTAGGATATCTGTAACAGATAAATTCCTACTCCTGAAGTTACATCAAGGCGGGATCGGTTGGGGTGATTGAGTAGCTCCATAGTTGTGTAAGGCTAGTGACTCCTACAAAACGTTTTCAAGGCCTGTATTACCTATCCAACCAATACCCTTTTCTTCCAACAAACAAAGTTATCCTTCTTGGAAATATTCCAAAAGGAAGACTGAGAAGAGTTAAGGCGAGCAATACTCGCCATATCCCTACCCAGCTGGAACCTGGGTCGGAGTGGGATTGTATAAGCGACCTTTGTAGGTAATCGATAGAATCGCGGTAGCTTGCGAATAGAGGTAGGTATTAAATTCGGTAAGACTCTCATTTCCTATTCGAGGAAAGAGTCTGATAGCCGCCTGAAAGAATGACACTATGATAGGACCAAAGTGAAACCTCCTTCGAAGCAGCGTATCCTCCTCAATTGCCCAACGAAGTAGGTCATGAGAGGTGGACAGTTGTTGGCGTGACTGCTCTGTACAGAGGGGTTTCAACAACCACCTCTCATGAAACAGTAATAAGTCGAGGATTAAATTTGTTGATGTGCAATGAAAAGTAGGGGAATGTGGTTTGTGAATAAGATAACCGTTCCTAGCTCTGCGAAGTGCTGCGCAGAGCTATATCGGGATTAGTCTTCTTTTCTAGAGGACGTTGCCTGAGCAAAGACTAAGGTTTCTCAATCATCTTATCTCAAGATTACCAACCATAGTCCACCTCGACTGGACTCTTAGGGGGTTAGAGACCCTAAATGGTTCAGTAGGAAGGAGGCGCGTTGGCGCAGCCGGGTGCTTAGATTCCTCTGAACCTGAGGCTGTGAGAGAGTTGTTGAAGACAGTTGGAAGTCGTAGGCAATAGTTTTGAATTGTGAACCACATAACGATTTTTTGTACTATTTTGCTTTCTTATCGGTTGTATTATTTAATAAAACCTTTACTTAATATTTTTTATCAACACATTATTTTCTCCTTTTAAAAAGACTCATAATAACGAAATAATTCGCAATAATGAACGAATATCGTAGAATCAAAAGCTCTTTCAGTGAAAAGAATTAAAATTTATTAAATCAAATTTTTTATTAAATTGCATGATTATTAGATAAAATATTTTCTATTTTTAAGAAGACTAATTAAGCTTGTTTTATCTGATTGTAGCTTTTATTGCTTATAGCGAATGATATTTTGCAAATTACCTTTCCTGGATATGCAGCCCTTAGTAATCCGCCTCCTTTAATTTTAGATAGGGCTTTGCGGACAGTGTTCATCTCTTGTATAGTTGAGGCTTTTTTGAATAACGCCTTTGTAACATTTTGCTTATCTTCTATCGTAATGCCGTCACATGGAAGAGGTAAAAGAGCTGATCCACCACCTATAATTATTTGTTTTTAGCACTTTAAAGTTTACTTATTAATTATAAAAGCGAAAAAAATTCCGCAATAATTATGCATCAATTGTATGATTAGAATTGTATGCTGTCTGATTTCGGTATTCTCTTTGAATGAAATGTTTTTAAATACTCTAGCAATTTATTCCTTTATAGCTTAAAATTGGAATTTCATTTAAACTCTTTTATTAATGTGAGGTCAAATATTTATTGATGTTTACTAATGTTTACTAATGACTAATGTTTACTAATGACTCCTTTTCATCACGTGGCTCTTTTTCTTCGTTTGAATAATTTGTGAATTTAAGAAAAATATTATTTAGATTAGCTTTAGATGAAACAAAGCTATAGCACAATATAAAATGTAAATTATTTAGTTATATATTTGATATAGTAAAGTATTTACGTGAGGAATCATTAACTAATCGATAATGTGTTAGAATTCTACGTGGTGAAACAAATAATAAAACATTAAATAATAGTTAAATATTTTATAATATAAAATATTATAAAATAATATTTCATATAATTTTTTTATAATTCATTATTTAAATTAATTTTTTTTAAAAACGTATTCAAAAATGTTTAATATAAACATTATATTTAATATCACATAATATTTTATAGTACATAAATATATAATAAATAAGATAATATATAATTTAATTTTATAATTCATTATTTAAATTAATTTTTTATAAAACGTATTCAAAAATGTTTAATATAAACATTATATTTAATATCACATAATATTTTATAGTACATAAATATATAATAAATAAGATAATATATAATATATAATATTTATTTAATATATAAGTTAATATATAACAATATACTTGATTTATACATATTGAATTATTATATATTGTATAAAAATATATAGGATAATTGATGACGTAAAATATTATAAAAAAGACATTTCATATTATTTAATTTTTAAATATTCAATATGCACATTTTAAAAGAAATTCAAGTTACAAACACCATGTTTTCAAATTAATCGACCTAGTAATGAACTTATTAATGGAATTAATAAAAAAGACCTATTAAACGACTTAATTATTAGCAAGCGATCATCTGAATATAAATTTTCTTTAATTTCTTAAACATATTATTTTAATTTTCTAGTATATAAATTTACATATGATTTTAAAAAATTAATTGATTTCTACCAAATTATAATTGATTTCTAAAAATTGATTTGTACTAAAGTACTAAATTTACAATAATTATAATTTAATAAGACAAATAATACGTCTTTCGAATAAGACGGTCGTAGTGAACCTTGTCGAAATCCATGTTGCTTGGGTGGACAACATGAGAAATAATGAATAATTAGGTCACTCTAGATGATCATATGCAAAAATTGGTTCCAATTTTTGCACAATAATTTTAGAACACAATAATCAATAATTAATGAATTATTAACAATAATTTATTATTAATTATCATTAATTAATTAGTTAATTATTATTGTTATTTATAATTGTTATAAATAATCATAAATTTTTAATTGTTATTTATTTTTGATCCGTAATCTCGGAAATCTCTCTTTTGAAGGCGCATTGAGATATTTCAGTCATGTTGTTGCCTTAGATTAGTTATGCCCTTTCCATTACATGGAATGATTTGATTTTTATTTTCATGCAGCTCGACAGATGTAAGGCAAGATTCTTAAAGCGCACAGTGGAAGTTTCACCAAAGACATCATCCACACTAATTTCTACCTTGGCAGCTGATCTCCCTTTATCCGTATATCTGAGCAGTCTTCTTTATATGGCCAAAACTGATAATTATACTGCAAATCTAGAAATATTTAGCAAGAAAGTATCGAAAATACTTTCTTGCTAAATAATTGGTTTAGCAATAAATATTTTTTTAGCTTAATAATTGGTTCGGCGATTTTCCACCAATTGAAAAAATATCGTGATAACCACGATTATCGGGTATCACGATAAGATTTGTCGTCCGAACCAATTACATTCGTGATCTTCGTGTTGTTCGTACAAATTTTGCTTGTGCGCTCATATTTTCGAATGTCATTTGCAGCATTTGAGTTTGCAAGATATCGATCGTATGAAGTAGAGCGCACGATCTACCTGAGGCCTTATAAAAGGAACAATGCAGGAGCATTAGGGACATAGTATATGACGAAGAGAAGAGGCAATATATTGGTACAACGTCTACACACTCCGGCGATTTAACTACCGAATACATGGCACCATAAAACAAACAAAGAGTAACGAGCGTTATTATACGGGTTTCTAATGATGGACTACATTGCCATTATTGCCAGAATTTTCAAATGATCAAAGTAAGTAACAGTTGCGGAGCTTTTAAAGGAAACAAATTCTCAATCAAAATGCACGTTTTTGGAGGTAAAAAGTTGATTTCTAGTAATCTCGAAAACCAAGTTAGTGATTTAACTACTGTTAATCTAGCGGAAGCGGGGATACTCCCCCAATCCCTAAACTTTAAAACCTGATTGTAATCTATCTGATACAGCCTCTGGAAAGGCACAATTTATTCAACGTATTTTTAAGACCATTTATTAATAAGTATGTCAACCGAATCCTGTTCAATTCGGTCCAATTTCTGAAATAAAAATCTCTTTCGTAACTTATGACATTGCAAAGGAATATGAGATTTTCTTTGATTCGAATCTAAAACGTCTGGGTTCGATTCACTTTAAACCCATTGTGGCATCAGTTAAAGTAAACAATCTTCATCTGCATTTAGAGGATAAGGATATCGAAGCTTTGAAAACCGTTTTTAAAATTTCTAACTTCAGGCCTCTTATGGGAAAAAATGAATTTCCCCTTTCTGCTGGCTTCTGTTCATTCCCTGTAAATAAAAAATCTTTTGGCTTATTTGAAGCAGTATAAATATGCGTATCGACTATGTCAATTTTATTTTGTAGAAACCAAGTTGAGTATTAAAAAAAACATATTTTATTTTTTTTGAAAAAAATTAAAAATTAAATTAAATCTCAAATATAAGAGCGTTGTGGTTAAAAAAATAACATAAAATACTCATTACATATCTTGACATAACTGGTAAGTTTGAGCTTTAAATAATGCATATTCACAGTAAAAAATTTGTTTAATTTTTCGTAAGAAAAATTAAACAAATTTAAAAAGTAAATTAATTTAAAAAGTAAATTAATTTATTAAAGTAAATTAATTTAAAAAGTAAATTAAAATTAAAAAGCTCAAAATTTTTAAGCAGAAATACAAACTTTTGCATTGCTATTATAAACTAATTTTTATTCTATATGACATACTATAATTTGATCAGCCATGCTCTTAAATATTTGACGATATTCAATTTTACATTTTTTTTTAAATATTTGGAAGTATTGTTTAAAAAAATAATTTTTAAATTTCATAACCAATATCAGAGTATATTGCTCAAAATATTTACATAAAATATATATAATAAATCTCGATACTTTAGTTGTGTTTGGGTATGAATAATGCATCTTCATTAGAAAATAATTGAAATTGTTTTATCATATTTTGCTATTTGCCTCCCCCACTACTTAAATTGTACATGTGGGATAATCTACTTAAACAGATTATACAAAATATTAAATAATATTAAATAAATATTTTAACGTCTTACAGATGACTGATTCGACTAACTGGATATCATTAGCTCGAACTATAACGTCGGACGAAGACGCGGTTCAATTTCTCCAAGAACGCGGAGTCATTCCCAGGAGTATATAATTAGATATGCTGACAATCACATTTTCTTTCCCTCATTAGAAAAAAGTGTCGTCGATTGCACGCAATGAAATTGGTGCAAAAAAGTAAATCTTTGCACTGGTATTGCGCCAAAGCAGGTTGCAAGGAATGGGTATCCGGCCGTAAGAACACGTGGTTTGATGGATCCCGAATTCCATTGGACAAGGTCATTCTCCTTGCATATTGCTGGACAAAGCAGTTAACCAGCATCAAATTTTGTAAAAACGAGTTGGGCCTGAGCCAAGAAACGGCTGTAGATTTTCGAGAACTGTGCGCTTTTGACGTTTTGCGCAACCCTTCATTTATTGGCGGCGATGGACTCACAGTTAAAGTCGACGAGACCATGTATAGCCGTCGCAAATACAACCGCGGGAAGGTGTACCCACAACAATGGGTGTTCGGGGGTATTTGCCGCGAAACTAAGGAGGTATTTCTCGTTGCTGTGGATAATCGTACAGCTGAAACACTAAGGCGTTCATACAACCTGGCAGCATTATTCTGTCAGATATGTGGAAGGGTTACAGCGGGCTGGATTCAATGGACGGATACAATTTTCAGCATTACACTGTTAATCACAGTGAGGAATTTGTATCGGAAGAGGGCCACCACACACAGACAGTGGAAAGCACGTGGAATCAGCTAAAAAGACTGAACAAGCTGAAATGTGGAACACATAGACAAATGCTGGATTACTATCTAGTTGAATTGCTATGGCGACACAGGAATCGCGGACAAAATTTATTTGAGAACTTATTCACTCTCATTCGCGATTTTGCTGTAATGTAATTATTTTAAAGAATAATATATTTATCATTTAGAATCATTATTTTGTTAACGAATGGGGAGAGGCAAATAGCAAAATATAATAAAACAATTTCAATTATTTTCTAATGAAGATGCATTATTCATACCCAAACACAACTAAAGTATCGAGATTTATCATATATATTTTATGTAAATATTTTGAGCAATATACTCTGATATTGGTTATGAAATTTAAAAATTATTTTTTTAAAAAAACTTCCAAATATTTAAAAAAAATGTAAAATTGAATATCGTCAAATATTTAAGAGCATGGCTGATCAAATTATAGTATGTTATATAGCATAAAAATTAGTTTATAATAGCAATACAAAAGTTTGTATTTGTGCTTAAAAATTTTGAGATTTTTTAATTCTAATCTACTTTTTTGACAAAAAAATTAAAAAAAAAACAAAATTTTCTGTGAATTTGCATTATTTAAAGCTCAAACTTACCAGTCATGTCAAGACGTATAATAAGTATTTTATGTAATGTTTTTAACCACAACGCTATTATATTTGAGATTTAATTTAATTTTTAATTTTTTCAAAATAAATTAAAATGTTTTTTTAATACTCAACTTGGTTTCTACAAAATAAAATTGACATAGTCGATACGCATATTTATACTGCTTAAAATAAGCCAAAAGATTTTTTATTTGCTTGGGAGAACCAAACCGGGAAGACCCGGTCATTTACAAAACTTTCACGCGTCATTGTGCGGAGACCTTCAACGTTATAGATAAGAAGTCGAAAAAAAGCATAGAAGAATAGGGGCTAATAACGGTTTTTGAGAAATCGATAACAGCTGAAGCGGTTTGTAATTTGATGGTAGTCATATTTTTAATCGAATAAGAAATTGTTGAAAAAGAAGTAAACGTCGAAGATGAAGTCGAATAACGTGAATACTAGATGATAGTGGCAAAATATAAGAAATTGGAGTAGAAGAAGTATAAGGGACGATATCGATGATGGGGCGTAAACGGTTATAAAGACAAAGAAATGGTTGATGGAGATAAATATGTCTTCTGATAGATATATTATAGCCTAATCTCTATTTAAATCAGAATAATTGAGAATGTTCCTTAAGGTGTATGTTAGGCGTTGGTACTGACGCTTAAACGTCTAAGTTAGTTGGCTTTCTGAAACGAACGATGTGGTTGTTACAAATAACGAGGGAATGATTGGGATAGGCAAGACGGCGCATTCGCAATTGTTCATGCAGAGATTGTTGGTATTTGCACCAGAGATTGTTGGCAGCGATTTACCTGAGGAAAGAAACACGTGGAAGTAGTGATCGGCTTCTTTGAGTTTTCAAGCCTAAGAGAGCATTTTATTTAAATAAAATTAATAAATTATAATATTAAATATTAATATATTTAATATAATTATAATAAATATTTTTAAGTTTTTAAATAATTATAATAATTAATAAATTATTATCTAATAATTTATTAGATAATAATTTATTAGATAATAAAGAATTATTGGAGAATAAAGAATTATTATAATTATTTATAATTATAATAATTTATAATTATAATAAATATTTTGAGTTTTCAAGCCTAAGAGAGCATTTTATTTAAATAAAATTAATAAATTATAATATTAAATATTAATATATTTAATATAATTATAATAAATATTTTTAAGTTTTTAAATAATTATAATAATTAATAAATTATTATCTAATAATTTATTAGATAATAATTTATTAGATAATAAAGAATTATTGGAGAATAAAGAATTATTATAATTATTTATAATTATAATAATTTATAATTATAATAAATATTTTGAGTTTTCAAGCCTAAGAGAGCATTTTATTTAAATAAAATTAATAAATTATAATATTAAATATTAATATATTTAATATAATTATAATAAATAT